>OZ024905.1:11299021-11390954 GCA_964017125.1 Flabesymbios commensalis
TGACTTGCATTTTGTACAATTTTCCAATGCTGGTCATCCCGTGCGTTCTCCATGATTTAATAGCATTAATATAATGACCTTACACGTATTTTTTCAAACCATCATTTACAACTGGGTCATGTCTGAGACGATATTAAAAGTTAAACTTTCCCAAGCCTGCTGCTACCAATCTTGATTCACTACAAGCCGCGAATTTGTTCCGCAATTGTCGACTTGTAGTTAATGAAGATGATTTGATGTGGGTGGCAAAAGGAAAAAAAAGATTATTATTCGAACAGTTCTGTGAAAATGCTCCCACTGAACTCCTTAGTTGTAAGAAAATTAAGTCTGTTTTCAGGGATGTAAAATTATGCATTGATATATCGTGAGGCTTGAAAGGGTGAATTAAACTGACAGTTAAGTCCATCTTAGCCAGTACACTCGCGTGAGGAATTAATAGCTAAGCTCATAACTTTACTTGTTCAGTTCATAAAATATGATAATATGACTCTCAACAAACGTACGTATTTAAAAATATATATAATCTAACACTTTCAAGATATACTAGTAATTGCACTGACCTGTAGGTTGGCGACGCTTGTTGCGAAACACGACTTCATTCAATACCTTCTCCTCATTCAGGGTTTGGTGGGTATATGTCAGTTTTATGTTGAGATCTCGACCAGGCTGTCCAAGTAGAGAATGTTTTAGATACGCATTAGGTGATTCCTCACATTTCAGACTGCCACCTGGTACTATTTTCACAATTTGATCGTCCACATATAGCTTTAATTCAAGGCCAGGTATTCCCCAAAAATCAGTAACGACTGCAACAATTTCTATAACTGTGGAGTTAGGCTCATCACCCTCGAGTTCAGTCAGTGAAAGACGCGCCTTTAAGTCATTGCTCTTAAAAGCTAAAACAAATATAGATACAATTTCCATCAGCATTATGCATTGTCACAAAAATTCTAAATATACGTGCTCGCAATCTATCAGATTATTATAAACTAGAACGGATCGCTTTTGAACCTCATACAATGTGCTCTGACGTTGATATATATTAACAACATAATTGAGTTGGAAACAATTCTGATGTGGGAATCGAGCCTCTGTTGCAGGTGTAGGAACATCACTTGATCATTTCTAACTTTCACAGACTCAGACACATTTTATTTGATTCAAAAAGCAGCTAGAGATGGAAATTTCATATTTGAATTTAAATACGTGTAATATGTAACTGACACAACAGGAGGTACATAATCGATTCGTGAAACACGCAGTGATAAGGTTACATTGGACACATAGCCCCGCCTCCCTCCTGGAGATAAGGGAACGTAACATACACTTTACTGAGTTAGATATCGTACGTTTGTCGATTGGAAAAAATATTGAAAGTTCAGTTTCATAATTTATATTACCACTCACTAGATAATCTTAGCTGTGCCCAAAGCTGTTCATGTCCAAATGCACACATATAGTAGGCCTTATCCGGATCATCTTCATCCACATTAATAGCCAGCTGAGCACAGCTGTGGGTGCGATTGACATTGAAAATATCTGCCTCATATTTATGCCGTAGTCCCTCAACGACTTGTTCATTCTGTGCTATACGTGATTTGCCAGTATCAGCGTCAGGCTCATATTCCCAATACATAGGATATGTATCTGTGTCACTGTAAATCAGGCAGTGAAAAGCTGTCTTCTTTCCAGGAATTGTGCAAACGTCATTAAGCTGGAATATATCAGGGCACATACGACCACCTACAGAAATGAGTTGAAAATACATCCATTGATTATTATTAAAACACAGTTCAATTTCATATGATATATTGAAATCATCAAATGTATTATTATCAATAATACTACAATAGCGGAACATGTATGCCATGCTTATGCAGACCTGCTTGCGACTGCTGGATCAACTTCATGATTTGCACAATAATAGGTCTAGATATAGAGAGTAACCATGTAATCATTCTAATTGATTTTCTCTAATTAATTTAATGCATTTCCCCTGATGTAAACACGATACAGGCTTACTAAAAGTCATATGATGCATCCATAAGGTGAGCGATAGGTTATCTAGTTAACACTATAAATTACTCTGCAATAAATATTTCTCGATGATTCCGAACAAAAACTTTTAGTCAAGTTGCTATTTAAATTCGTATTAGAGATGCAAGATATATTCACTATTTAAATAGCTGCAAACTTATTGTCACACTTTATGTGGAATAGTTCAATACTTTAACGCTCAGGCATAAGTATGACATAAAAGCTGCGTAATTTGTTGTCATAGCATAATAGACGAGCTGCATCAAGGGCTATTATCGATTAAATGTACCTTTCTTGAATTATGAACGCCCAAATCCTGTGAAAATAGATACATTTTGATGGCTGACCGACAAATATATAAAAACACAGCATTGTGCGTTATTAATGTTTTTTTTATCTAGTAGAGCTTTTATGTCCTGGTAAAACGAGGTTTCCATCAACGGTTGACATAGACTACTTTATTATTCTTTCGAAGAGGCAAATTTTAGTTTTAATTAATTTGCAAATGAAAACGTTAAATCACGCCTGCCGTCTTGAAAAGCCTAAATATTAAATAAACACAAACGGCATAGATCGTCCAACATCAGATGTGACCACTTGTGATAACGGAGTTTCTATTAAATAAAGCTTTTGTAGTGAAAACTATTCTGGCTTCAGGCTTTTAAAAATAATGGCCGAGGCTATTAACAGGACAATCCTGTCAACAGTGATTGTTTATAGCTTATTGACAGGATAATCCTGTCAATAAGCACAACATATGCCTTTATATACAGGCTATTTCCTTTCAATAATAGCTGTTTTGCTATTATTGACAGTATCGTCCTGCCAATAATCGAAGTTTTACCACTATTGACATGTTGTGCATCAACCAATAGGAAACGCTATAGATTGTAACAAGGCATCTGATTGGCTCGCCAATGAAATTGTGACCATCCTGTCAATAAAGTCTTATCGGCTATTGACAGGACATGTTGGCAAGACGTTTCGTTACTCTTAACTCTTTCACTGCGAGTTCGGGTGCAGCGATGGTAGGCTACAAATAACATAACCACAGTAAGTGTAACTGCATGCGCTATGCCGGTATTATCTTTCTGATTTCTTTTAGGCATAGAGCGGCTGCTATCATGACAGAAAAAGTAGCTAACAAACATGAGATTATTACGCAAGGGACGATCCAGAATTTTTTAAAGGGGGTTGACGTAGGGGTCTTAGGGCTTGACCCCGTACTATTTCAGTCTTGTAATTTCCGGTTGATTTGACGTGAAATGACTTCAAAATAACTTGGAAGTTGGATTATGCACCATGTTAGGGCAACCCCAACCCATTTTAAACATTGCACCCAGTTTATAGTCTTATTTCTAAAATATAAATCTAAGGCTTTATGCCAATTTGCTTAAATTTACATGTTTTGCGGCCCAATCAGGCATGCATTTGCTTGGATGCGATAACTAGTAAATGTGTGGTTATTATCCCTTAGTCACCCTGTTTTCATTCTGAATGTGTTCTGGAGTTACCCGGTGTTGATAAGCAGCTACCAATAGTCTCATCTGTACTCCTTATGTCACTGAGATCCATCTAAAATGACCTTTATATGACAATCAAAGGACAACCCCAATCCATGTCAATTAACCCTTGCACTCAGTTTAGGTTCCATCTCCTGCAGTAGATGTATATACAGATGTCTATACAGATATAGAGGGTATTTACTACTAGTGGTGAAAGGGCAATTTTTTGGTCCTACTTTGCCACTATGATTTCAATGACAAATTTTTGAAAAAGAACACAAAATTCTGTACAGTAACTCTTTACACAAGTTATCTAATTAAGATGGTCATCCACTTGAACTAGTGTCTCGCTACCGCGACCCACAACTTTAAGTGGGCGGAAATTACCAAAAATTCTTAATTAATTATGGACCATACAATTGCAATGCACACATCTCATTCTTAATAATTAGAATTTAGCCTGCTGACAAAAAACGGTTATAATCGTGATAATCGGTGAAAGGGTTAAGCGTCACGTATTACGTGACGTGGGGGATCCGGCACCTTATTGAGGTTTTAGATTTTGAGCGAGGCCCGAATTAGTAATTCACAAAATAATGACGATATTTTTCAGATACAAACAGACACGAATAGGTGACAAAAAAAAAATATCCTGTACTTTTATGTCCATTGAGCAACCCTACTTGCAAAATGTTTTGTTTAAGACCTATAATCTGTTTTGGTTTATTGTGAATTTTTTCAAGTTCGGAAGCATCTGTCATTAGTCGCTTTTCGGTTTAACTGATAAACCCCTCTTCTTGTTCTTTTTTTCTCCAAATTTAATAATTATCTATTTAAACGCCAACTTATTTAATTGGAATTTTTACTCAATTGAAATTGTGTCTCGCTGATGAGATTCACACATTCAAGTGAGTGAACATTGTTTTATAGACAGACAGACAGATATTTTATTGACAGAAAAGAAAAGTCATTACAGACTTATTTGTCATAGAAATAAAAGAGATATATGTACATGTATATACAAGATTGTTAGTTTGTTAAAATCATATGATAATACACATGGTATGACATACACAGCTAAAATCATGTTAAGTGGCATTGCCAAAATAAAAACTGGGTATTTCGATAATATAAATGACTACTACTAAAAATGAAATAAAAGGCATTGCCAAGATAACATAGAGGTCTATCATTTTGTTTCCCGCACCAAAATGATATAGACTAAATGGAGATCAACCATTTTGACATCTTGCAAATTAATGTCACGCTATTTGTTTGAAAACTGGTACCTAATGTATTAATAGAAAAACATGACCGGCAGTTAAATGATTAAGGCCATTTGTCTTAGATAAACATTCAGTAACTAATTTATCTATTGAAGAACATATTTGTTTTGTGAGATATAATATATATGTTAACCCCTCTGTTTTGAAAGATTTTGTTTTCTTAGTTGATATCGGTAGCACAAGGCAACCACTAACTTGGTATAGAGCTCCTACAAATTTCAGTGAGAGTCTTACCAAACACCCCGACCATGCCTTGGTAAATGGCATAAAACGACGACTCAACCCTGTTAGAATTGAAAGCCTTAAAATCCATTTTTAATGATTACACGATGTGTTAAAAGTATGATATGTGCCCATGGTCATTTGCCGTAAAATGTGTTTAATTTGGATCTGTTTTTCGTCAATATTTTAGATATTTTTGCAATGTGACGAATAAAAATAATTAAACTTTTTCAATATATCGTGCTGAAAATATTATCAACTGTCATAAGGATCTCGAACCTTAGGAGCACGTGTTAATTTATATTTGTTTGTCAGATATGTAATAATAGCGGCTCGTATCGAACTCTAAATGGCGCAGAAAATGTCCGTCAGGTATCGATACTTCGAATTGCAGATGGTGTGATTTACAGACCTAGGTTCAGTTTCATTTTTTAGTTCTAATTCCCGTTCCATTTCCATTTTTTTTAAATTCCAAGTTTTATTCCAAACCTTTATATTTGAAATTGTATAATTCCAATTCCTGATTTCAAGTTTATTTTGTAATTTCCCACTATTTTAATAATCTTATAATTATTATCTGATTTAAGGCACATAGTATTTTATAGTGAGAATAATAAACAACACATTTCATATGACAGAACATTTTATTATTGGTGATATCAAATCATCATCACAAATACTTTAGAGAACATTATAATATCATACACTGTAAAATATTATGTCCATTCCTGTATAGGTCAAAAATGTATAACTCAATTTTAAAAACCTATTAATATCATCAATCTTTACAGAATTTGCTGTTTTAAATTCAAGTAAAATAAAACATTTGAACATTAGCAAGTATCAACGAAATATGCAATACCAATACTTCCGGTGTAAAGTCTGAAAATATACCCCCCCTCCTCCCAGATTATACCCGGGTAGATTGTGGGCGCCCCAGAATCTACCCCGGGGTAGATCCTGAACTATATCCCCGGGGTAGATTACGGTGGCTCATAGAATCCACCCCTCCTTCCCAGGATCTACCCCCCCCTTTATTGTGATTATGTGAAGTGCATTCGGCTTCCAGAATCTACCACCCCTTCCTCCCAGAATATACCCCCCTTTTTAACAGCTATATGCGACACTCCCAGAATCTACCCCTCCCTCTCAGAATATACCCCTCTTTTCAACAACTATATGCGACCCTCCCAGAATCTACCCCTGCCTCCCAGAATATACCCGCATTTTCAACAACTATATGCGACCCTCTCAGAATATACCCCTTCCTCCAAGAATATACCCCCTTTTCAACAACCATAATATTATGCGACCTTCCCAGAATATATCTGCACAAAGGCTATACATTTTTAAAAAAAGAGAATATACCCCCCTTTTCAACAACTATACTAATTATGCGACCCTCCCAGAATCTACCTGCACATAGACTATGCATTTTTTTAAAAAGGGGTATATTCTGGGGGGGGGAGATTCTTGGAGGGTCGCATACAGTTGTTGAAAAGGGGGGTATATTCTGGAAGGGAGGGGTAGATTATGGGAGGGTCGCACATATAAATTGGTTGAAAAGGGGTATAGATTCTGGAAGGGAGGGGTAGATTCTGGGAGGGTCGCACATATAAAATGGTTGAAAAGGGGGATAGATTCTGGAAGGGAGGGGTAGATTCTGGGAGGGTTGCACATATAATTTTTTTGAAAAGGGGGTATATTCTGGGAGGGAGGGGTAGATTATGGGAGGGTCGCAAATAGTTGTTGAAAAGGGGGGTATTCTGGGAGGGAGGGGTAGATTATTGTAGGGTCGCACACATACATTTGTTGAAAAGGAGGGGTATATTCTGGGAGGGAGGGGTAGATTCTGGGATTCGAAGACACCACACCAAATCACGAAAAGGGGGGGGGTAGATCCTGGGATCGAGAGGGGGAGCCCCATGATCTACACCGGGGTATAATTTAGAATCTACCCCGAAATTTCGTCTCTATATCTTCCTTAACTAGTAGGCTAAATGCACAGCACAAAAATTTACCGATTTTTTTATGATTTTAGCTTGATTGTCTCGCTTTAATTACTTTTTTGCGCCCTAATTAAATGTGCTGTAGGCCTATACATATGCATAACACCAATACTCCCCCACTGTGGCTAACATTAATTATGGCCAACATTTTGACAATCCAGCAGTTTAAACAAACAAGTGCTATCAACAGAAAAAATCACAGTTGCAGGATTTCATATGACAATGTAGTCTTCTCACCTGTTTACTGGATGATTTTTAATTAGCGTTTTTAAAACACCGAAACAAAGTAGGCCTATTATTACTACTACTAGTACATGTTTTTGTAATGGTAGGATACCCCTAAACGTGAAGTATTTAGTAATAAAGCGCGAAAACGTACTTTGTATTTGTATGTGGTAAATTTAAATACGGGAGCTGTATTAGTAAAAATGCATAAAACATATTAATATATACATTTTAAATGCGAATAAACTATCAAGAAGTAAAACATTAACGCTATAATAAAAATAGTTATCAAATTATATATATCCGTCTATTAGAAAATCGTATAACTCTGCAAGTCAATAACCTGATAAAAGGTCTAGGTACTTTACTACAATTATGAATAGTTCTTATATTTAACTCTTGTCGTTAATTTTGAAACGTATGATGATACAGTCTGCTTCATATGTGTGATCTGTACACTGCAGTATAATATGCAGTGCACATACCCTACATACGTAGGAGCTACGAGGGTGTATTCCGTGTTTTTTCACATTCCAGATTAACTCATTGGGTGCAATTATCACATTTCAACCAATTACATTGTGTAATCTCATCTTCTGTTTCATAAGGGCAAGATGTTGCTGCACACGGTTGATCATGTTGGTCACTGTGCTTCATGAAAGATTCATATATACATGATACATACATGTCTATAGCACGTACAAGATAGCCTAACGTGATTTCTTACTTGTCTGGTGATTTCAAATTCAAGCTGACCTACGTAATAAATTATCGACTGCTGACAGGATGACCTACCAATAAGTATTAGACCACCCATTACTGACAAAATGAAATGTCAATAAGTTTTAAACCACCAACTGCTGACAGAATGGCCTGTCAATAAGTGTTAGACCACCCACTGCTGACAAAATGACCTGTCAATAGTAATAAATTACCGACTCCTGACAGGATGACCTGACAATAAATAGTAGACCAGCCACTACTGACAGAATGACCTGTCAATAAGTAATAAATGATCCACTACTGACAAAGTGGCCTGTCAATAAGACTAGTATTAGACCACTCACTGCTGACAGAATGACCTGTCATTAGGTATTGAACTACCCACTGCTGACAGAATGACCTGGTAATAAGTATTGAACTAACAACTGCTGAGAGGATGACCTGTCAATAATTATTAGACCACCCACTGCTGACAGAATTACCTGTCAATAGGTATTAAACTACCCACCGCTGACAGAATGCCATGCCATTAAGAATGAAACTATCCACTGCTGAAAAGATGACCTGTCAATAAGTGTCGAATTATATACTGCTGACAGAATAACCTGTCAATAGGTATTAAACTACTCACTGCTGACAGAATGAGCTGTTAATAAGTATTGGACTATCCGCCGCTGACAGAACGACCTGTCAATAAGGTTTGAACTATCCACTGCTGACAAGATGACCTGTCAATAAGTATTAGACCACCTACTGCTGACAGAATGACCTGTCAATAAGTAGTGAACTACCCACTGCTGACAGAATGACCTGTCAATAAATATTGAGCTATATACTGCTGACAGAATGACCTGCAAATAAGTATTTGATCACACACTGCTGACAGAATGACCTGTTAATAAGTATTGGACTATCCACTGATGACAGAATTACCTGTCAATAAGTATTAGACCACTCACTGCTGACAGAATGACTTGTCAATAAATATGAGAATACTCACTGCTGACAGAATGACCTGTCGATATGTATTGAACTACCCACTGCAAAAGGTATGAAAACACCACTGCTGACAGAATGCGCTGGCGATAAGCATTAAGCCACCCACTGCTGTCAATAAGTATTAGATTAACTAATGCTGGCAGAATGACCTGTCAATGGGTATTAGATCACCCAATGCTGACAGAATGACCTGTCAATAGATATTATACAACCCATTGCTGACAGGATGAACACCTTTGCCCCACCCATCCTATGTAAATGAGTTTTATAAGTGTGATTATGCTGATACTGTTGACATTCGACTGATATACTCACGATTGATCTGGTGGCATCCCTGAGCTTCGTAGTCTAGGTATCCCTGCCACACGCATACACGTGGTTAGACTGGTAGCGTTTTCTTACATCTTGTATTTTCATATTAACCTGCTCCACGCGCTTGCTACGCATTGTACCGTAAACAGTATGTTCTTGCAGTAAAAATGTCGTATACTTGTTTTGAAATTCAGCCTAGTTTCTAAATGATTCCATTACTACAAACGTTCATGCAGTGAGCGACTGCGAATTGCTTGTCGCCATTTTTGCTCTGAGGTGTGCCCACGCAATGCTAGCCTACAGTTAGCTTACACTGTAAGAAGATACGTGATTGTCAAATTATATCCTGTCAATAAGAAATATTTATTGTTTATTGACAGAATTGTTCTGTCAATATATAGCCACTACGAGAAAAAATATTAATTTGGCTTGGGTTGACCCAGTATCGTACGTCTTTCATCGACATTGCGTATCGTGAATAAAACATGGCCGACAAAAAAGAAAAGAAAAACTTACTCGTTACTACTACTATAAAAGTCACAGCTATTGTATAAACTAGCAGCTGTTCAACCGCCATGCTTACTGTGTGTAGAAACTGTCATGTGAAATCAGCAGCTACAACATAAACACATTTACAGTATTTAACAACAGTAATATGTATGTAATATGTACGGCCTTAAGTAATGACTAAACTATATTAAGCAATATTAAGAAATTTTGATTTTCCCTAATCAATCTTGCTGATATAAATATCTTTACATGGGTGGAATACAAAGATGAAACATAAGACATATTATCTCGAAATCATGTAGATTTTAAAAATAGAAACAGTTTCCTGGTTCTTCTCATATGCTTTGATAAATGGTGAGCATTTGCGGCGTCATAAGCTGAGTACACCGTATAGATCATTGTAGAAGTGTACAAATAACAAGTACGACGTTTTCAAGTGGTAGTAAAAAAGCTAACGCTTTGAGGCTTGAAGTAAATAACGTGTGGTGAACATGACACTGAACATCGTCGTGAGGTTTAACCATTTCACCACCGGTCATGACTATATTTATTTTTTTCATGTTTACTAGCATATTAAATACCGTCTTTTGAACATGTTACATATAAAAAGTGACATCAATCAACAGGATTTGAAAATTGTTGACCTCTTCTGTGTCAAATCCTAAATATTTTCCCAAACTTGAAGTTGTGGATCGCGTCAGCGACACACAAATTCAAGTGAGTAAAAAGTCAAATTAAATAATGTGGTGGTCAAAGGTTTATTACCTATGATTCGAATTATATCGAAATACCCCTTTGTATGGAAGTTATATTCACAGATTTTTACGAGCGGTTACCGACGCTAATTAGCGTTAAATTTCTAAATTTGCATGATGGCGCTCACCAGCGTTCACGAGAAACACCCAATACCAGACAAGTCATGTCAGTATTTTGTTTACAATATCTGGTAATCCCTTTATCCATACAATGTTTACACTTACCTTCATTATGTTACCGCTCGTCCTAAACTCATTAGATATACCTTATCAGAGATCCGTGCTGTTTTATGACTCACGGTGTCGTGGACTTTGCCTTATAACACACACTGTGACACTTGGGTTTTCAATAAACATGATAAGTCAATAGTGTGTCATGTAAAACGCATTTGGTATACGCACCATGCTTACTATTTTATCAGTACGTCCAAAACATAAGGTCGGCTCCATATATTATAATATTAAAGAAACTCACAACACAAACAACGTATCGATCTCATAAGTTATCGTGCTTAATTTGATTACAACAACAACAACACCTACAAGAAGATTTATATGGCGCACATAAGCAGCATATAGGGCTGCTCATGGCACCTTACATCATATTATCCCTGGTCAATTGACCTATTTATGCATGTACCATTCCTATTTCCCGGGGGGGGGGGGCTGGTGTAGTGGTTAGAGTCGCCTGCTTGGAAAGTCGGAGATGCGGGTTCGAACCCTACTCTGGCTTTCACGTTTCAAAGAAACAAAATGTTCTTTCCCGCTCACTCGTAAAGATTCGATATTGTGGGGAGCCTCCGTGACCGAGAGGTAACGTGCTCGGCCTCAGACCACCAGGGCCCGAATTTCGAATCTTGTCTCTGGAGGGCAATGTCAGCTCTTTCGTGTCACCATCTTCAGGTTATCCTGCCCCAGTTTAGCCTATATGTGCACAATGGTGGCCTAAAACCCCATTCTTTTCCCTCACCCGGGGAGCATAAAGCACTGCAGACATTTGACGCCAGTTGCTTGTCGTCCTCCATATCTGTCTCACTATATACTCATTTACATCTGAGTGAAGTGACAAAGTGCCCTGCCCAATGTAGCCTAGACATCGGCTATGTTTTAGTCGTATTGTCATTTTATTTAAGCGAGGAAGTGAGTTCATCACTACTTTGCGTTAATTTATAACAGTTAGACATATTGTTGTTGACCGCTGCGAGTTATATATAAGGATTGCCCTTTATACGAATTCTTCAGTATTCTACGCACTTTTTGCAAATATATTTGCAATGTTCTCTTCCGTGACGCCTATATCGGTTGCTATTTCGCTTGTAAATTTCTCACCTAATCATTGATTATGCCCCATACTTCATTCTGTGAAACGCAGTGACGTCACTCGGTAAAAACAAGGTTATATAAAAACCCTCCCCCATACTTCATTGTATTAGCCAGCTCGGTGAAAACAAAGGAGGTCGAGGTCATTGAGTTTCACAGAATTAGAGTGCTCAGCTCCTATTTTTAAACCACTGAGAACGATTTTCCCAAAGGCAAAAGTAGGAGGCGGTAGTAAAAAAGCTAACGCTTTGAGGCTTGAAGTAAATAACGTGTGGTGAACATGACACTGAACATCGTCGTGAGGTTTAACCATTTCACCACCGGTCATGACTATATTTATTTTTTTCATGTTTACTAGCATATTAAATACCGTCTTTTGAACATGTTACATATAAAAAGTGACATCAATCAACAGGATTTGAAAATTGTTGACCTCTTCTGTGTCAAATCCTAAATATTTTCCCAAACTTGAAGTTGTGGATCGCGTCAGCGACACACAAATTCAGGTGAGTAAAAAGTCAAATTAAATAATGTGGTGGTCAAAGGTTTATTACCTATGATTCGAATTATATCGAAATACCCCTTTGTATGGAAGTTATATTCACAGATTTTTACGAGCAGTTACCGACGCTAATTAGCGTTAAATTTCTAAATTTGCATGATGGCGCTCACCAGCGTTCACGAGAAACACCCAATACCAGACAAGTCATGTCAGTATTTTGTTTACAATATCTGGTAATCCCTTTATCCATACAATGTTTACACTTACCTTCATTATGTTACCGCTCGTCCTAAACTCATTAGATATACCTTATCAGAGATCCGTGCTGTTTTATGACTCACGGTGTCGTGGACTTTGCCTTATAACACACACTGTGACACTTGGGTTTTCAATAAACATGATAAGTCAATAGTGTGTCATGTAAAACGCATTTGGTATACGCACCATGCTTACTATTTTATCAGTACGTCCAAAACATAAGGTCGGCTCCATATATTATAATATTAAAGAAACTCACAACACAAACAACGTATCGATCTCATAAGTTATCGTGCTTAATTTGATTACAACAACAACAACACCTACAAGAAGATTTATATGGCGCACATAAGCAGCATATAGGGCTGCTCATGGCACCTTACATCATATTATCCCTGGTCAATTGACCTATTTATGCATGTACCATTCCTATTTCCCGGGGGGGGGGGGGGCTGGTGTAGTGGTTAGAGTCGCCTGCTTGGAAAGTCGGAGATGCGGGTTCGAACCCTACTCTGGCTTTCACGTTTCAAAGAAACAAAATGTTCTTTCCCGCTCACTCGTAAAGATTCGATATTGTGGGGAGCCTCCGTGACCGAGAGGTAACGTGCTCGGCCTCAGACCACCAGGGCCCGAATTTCGAATCTTGTCTCTGGAGGGCAATGTCAGCTCTTTCGTGTCACCATCTTCAGGTTATCCTGCCCCAGTTTAGCCTATATGTGCACAATGGTGGCCTAAAACCCCATTCTTTTCCCTCACCCGGGGAGCATAAAGCACTGCAGACATTTGACGCCAGTTGCTTGTCGTCCTCCATATCTGTCTCACTATATACTCATTTACATCTGAGTGAAGTGACAAAGTGCCCTGCCCAATGTAGCCTAGACATCGGCTATGTTTTAGTCGTATTGTCATTTTATTTAAGCAAGGAAGTGAGTTCATCACTACTTTGCGTTAATTTATAACAGTTAGACATATTGTTGTTGACCGCTGCGAGTTATATATAAGGATTGCCCTTTATACGAATTCTTCAGTATTCTACGCACTTTTTGCAAATATATTTGCAATGTTCTCTTCCGTGACGCCTATATCGGTTGCTATTTCGCTTGTAAATTTCTCACCTAATCATTGATTATGCCCCATACTTCATTCTGTGGTTATATAAAAACCCTCCCCCATACTTCATTGTATTAGCCAGCCCGGTGAGAACAAAGGAGGTCGAGGTCATTGAGTTTCACAGAATTAGAGTGCTCAGCTCCTATTTTTAAACCACTGAGAACGATTTTCCCAAAGGCAAAAGTAGGAGGCGGAGCTAATTCGTGACGTCAAAAGGTGGAGACATGCTTGGCTGGTTATATTACATGTACATGTACATGTAGCTGATGATGTATTGTATGATTTTATAAAACTGACCAAAGTCAACACGGAGCGCTGGTCCAACGCTGCTTGAATGCAGGTGCAGCACTAGAATTGATGGCCATCCCCGCGACCGCTCCTGGCCAGCGTCTAGCATTCACTCGCCCCTTGTTCACCCTGTCGATGTGGGCATATTAAAATGAATAGATATTTAGTTCAGCTCATGTACAAATACAAGAAACATGAAACATGTGTATACCCGATGCAGTTTCAATGTTAATTCAGATTCAATAATGGGTGTTTTATTGTGAAGTCATGAGGTGGGAGATCCGCCCAAGGAATGTGCACATTTTCAGTTTTTTTTTTAAATAACTGATAATTAGTGGCCTAAATTAATCTGCTGAGTTTTCAGATATATAGTTCATTGTGTTACATACTTTGATTATGTTGATGAACTGAAATCACTTCACATAGATTTTTAATCAATCAATCACTAAAACTTCTATAGCGCCTATATCCTCAGCGGACTGAGCTCAGAGGCGCACAAATCCTTAGCGTGATCATGTGTCATAATCGAGGCCAAAGCAGGTTCGTCAACAGGGAGCCGGGCTGCTGAGGGACTAGGGTGGAAAAGCCAGGACAAATAGGTGGGATTTCGAGAGCGAAATACAGTTTGAAATAAACATGTCAGACCTGTTGATCGGCTTTGCAGGCACAAGACGTTGACCCATCACCGATTCAATTTTGGGTCAACGTCTATGACACTGGTTCAAAATGAAGCCAGCATTGGCTGAACGTCTCGTGTTTGCTGGGTATAGCGCTGCAGGACCGGATCCAAGGGGGGGGGGGGGGGCGTGGGGCAATCACAGGTACATAGGGCCAATGAACCAATGTTACCATCTACGACGCTGGCCCAACATTAAACCAGCATTGGGTCAATGTATTGTGCTCGCCTGGGAAACTCAATGTCATTGAATCAGATATACTGTTTGAGTTGGATTTCAGTGGCATTATCAGTGACGTTGCTATACAAAAATCGAGAAAGGGGCTATTTTGTAATTGTCCACCTCTAGTACCATAATTTTTCATGAAAAAAAGGTTAACCAAATTTCTCTGTGTATATACACGTGTAAGATTTACAGCTTAACTGTGCTTCTTTTATTTTATTTTTGTATTTATGCATAATATAATATTCAGGGGAAATTATCTGTTCAGTTTTTCCAATTTATTTTAGGTAATATGGTTTAGCCTAGGCTACTAGTATGTGGTATTTTATGCAATAGGGATAATTGTAAAAGGGGGCCTCTCTCTCAAGTGGGCCCGGGATGCACAAGATTTTAACAGGTTTGTCCGGCATGCTGGGGCGTCCCGTTTAGGGAGGGGACCATGACCATTAAAAATTAGGAGTGAGGATCACCGTCAATGGAGGCGTTGATCCCGCAAAGAGCATCTTGACACGATTTTCGGGCAAGTTGTTATTCCTGTCCTTCTATATTCCTTGTCTTTCTATATTCCTTGGAGTAACATACATGTACATCTGGCTTTCATCTAGATTGTTCGTCGTGTGCGTAACGTTTTGTTAGACGTATAAACCATACACACATAGTTGTTAGCACTTATGAAAATATTTTGGGGCGTCGCCGTGTGGCAGTGATTGTCATCGTCTTTGAAACGTATGTAACCTACAGACTATTGATTTATATAGTTTCAAAGCTGTGTTTATTCTGTGAAACGCAGTGACGTCACTCGGTGAAAACAAGGTTATATAACACCCCCTCCCCCATACTTTATTTTGTGGAACGCGGTGACGTCACTCAGTGAAAAAAATGTTATATAACACCCCCTCCCCCATACTTCATTGTATAAGCCAGCTCCGTGAAAACAAAGGAGGTCAAGGTCATTGAGTTTCACAGAATTGTGGATATTATCAAATATAATGTCGTAAGTCATATGACACGAACCAATTAGCAATGTTTTTTTTAATATACATGTAAAAAATTACGAAATTCCCGTATTTTTTATTTTTGACATGGTTGTCAATAATTAGAAATCTGCAATTTCGTCTCTATATCTCGTCTAACTGGTGAATGCGCAGCACAAAAATTAAAATAAACTCTTCTAGTCTATCGACATGTTTACATCATACGGTCATATCACTATGCTAAAATAAAAACACCGATTTTTTTATGATTTTATATCTGGGCATGTCCCTTTAACTGTATCCCTACTATATCATAACAGTATTAGTTATATTTTAAATGGGGTTCATGACATACTTGAGACATATCTATACGGACACAGCAGGACAAGAATGACACTTAATAATTGATCCAGCATTATTGCTATTGTAGACCACCTTTATTGATTTGCAGTATTCAATATAGCGATTATTTTGATCGATCACTATCATCTGTATGTGCAGGAAGTCCGCGTACATAGTTCTTGCCCAAAACTAAAAGTGAAAGTTATATCAGTTCTTGGTTATATGGGCTGTGGATGAAGATAAAGACCTACTAAATCACTAAATCACACTTTGTCCTCAACGACTGTTTGCTGTTTGCTATTGCATAGGCCTACTGGTCACTTGAACCATTTACCCGATAAGCGCGACTGAGTCGTTTTTAATATTATAATATGTGTTTTTAGTCCAGGCAATAAACATTTTTTAATGGACAAAAATGCTAACGAAGGTTTTTCAACGGAATTTGACTCAGTTGGGCCATGTAAAAACACCCATAAAACCCCACCCGAATGCTCCTTGGGGAAGCCTCGTTTTTGGGTAAAATTCAAAATGGCCGCCTTTAAATCACTAATTTGTGCAATTTCTTAATAAATCGCTATCATTTGGCAACAAAACATCGGACAGCCACATATAATATGTCTTTCCGCACTAGTTTCTTTTAAGGATTCGATTTGTTCACATTTAAAATTCTTAAAAGGTCAAACTGAGGTCATTTTCAAGGTTAAGGTCAAATTAAGCCTAAAAATGTCAATAATTTATATATATTTTAAAATTTCTAACAGGTCAAACTCAGGTCATTTTCAAGGTCAAGATCTAATTAAACCTAAAAATGTGAAAAATTTGCATTTTTTAGGTGCACAATGCCAAAATATTTAATTTACAAAAATGTTAACAAATGATTTTCAACATAATTTAACTCAGTGGAAGTAATTACAACAACACATAAAACCTCATCAGATTCCTCCTTGGGGAAAGCCTCGTTTTCGGGTAAAATCCAAAATGGCCGCCATTATTTAACCAGTAATTTATATATTTTTTTTAAATCGCTATATTATTTTAGGACTAAGCATCGTAGAACCACATATAATATGTTTTTTTCGCACTATTTTTTCAAGGGATTCTATTTATTTACATTTCCACTTTCTAAGAGGTCAAACTGAGGCCATTTTCAAGGTCAATGTCAAATTAGACCTAAAAATGTGAACAATTAGCATTTTTAAGTGCACAAATAACATAACTTTACTCGTTGGCGCTATGTGAAACAACACGTAAAACCTCACCCGAATCGACCTTGGGAAAAGCCTCGTTTTGGGGTAAAATCTAAAATGACCGCCATTATACCAGTAATTTATGTATTTTTTATGTATTTTTTTAAACCTCTATCGTTTGGGAACTCAACATCGTAGAGCCACATATAATATGTCTTTTCGCACTATTTTTTCGGGGATTCTACTTGTTCACATCCCAAATTCCTAAGAAGTCAAACTGAGGTAATTTTCAAGGTCAAGGTCAAATTAGACCTGAAATATAAATAATTCACATTTTTGGGGCCTCAAATGCAGAAACATTTATTGGACAAAATGTTAACAAATGCTTTTCAACATAATTTGTCTCGGTGTGGCTATGTAAAAACACACTTAAAACCACACCTGTATCCAAAATGCCCCCTTTCAACCAGTAATAGAGCAAAATCCATATAATTTGGTCAGTCAGTCAATAATACAGTATTGGATTACGTTGGATTGCATTACACTGCTTTAGTACTGAAGACGAAGCACATAATCGCAGAATGGGCAATTATGTTGGTGCATCAGTCTCAGTATCTGCAGAATTGAGCCTGATCATGTGTATAAAGTATTTCTGGCGAAATCGTCCAATCTCGCTAAATACATGGCCAATGTAGACATTACCGCCCAGCACGAGAAGGTGATTCAGATTATAAAATATGTACCGTGGGCTGCAGGTCAGCACAAACTAAACCAACAGATGTCCTCGCAGACGATAAGGATATTTTTCAACTCTTGATACATGATGCTGATCTGTCAGATTACTATGAAAACATGTACATGATTACATCAAGACAGACAGTGTGCGTCTTCACACTGAAAAGAAATCTATATATAGAACTCATTTATGGTTCACTTTTTCCACATGCCTTGAGTGGATGCGACACCACTTCAAGGCCATATGATCATTTCGCTCAGGGTAGGCTATTAATAAGCCAAAAAGTAGTGAACAAAGGGAAACAATTGCAAGAGAAGCTTTTTTGATTAACATCCACAATGACCAAAAAAGTCCCAAGCCAGAAACTTTTTTTACGGTCATTTTCGTGAGGGTTCCCTAAAATGGATAAATGATGGTTATCAATCACCCACACCAAATGATGTTTTGAATAGGTTATTGTTTGCTACCCATAAGTATTTGAAATATATACACTATGTTGGCCTGCCTACCAATTCCGGTGCAATGTTGGGCCATCGTCGCAGTCCTTAGCTGGCGATGTCGCCGGTCACAGTCAGACAGACATCCCGTCTATGCAGCCCATTGCTGGTTCAATGCCGACAAATCGTCAACGACATTGGCGCAACACTACTCAAACACCTGGTCTGTTGTATACTTAGCGGCAACACCCCAGCAAAAACGTGCCATTCACCCAATGTTGGTGCAACGTCCTCGACGCTGGCCCGACATTGAAACAACATTTGGTGATTGTCCCATGTTTGCTGGGACTGCACATTACTATGCGGGTGACGCTTTCACCTGCCGTCGCCAGAAAAGTCACTACCCGGATAACACGATACATTGGCCCAATGCTGATGTAATGCTGGCCACCGTCTGTGACGATGGGTCAACATTATTTCAACCTTAACCCTTTAAGCTCTTAATCACGAATATAATCGTAAATATATTTTTCTTAACACTTTTTAAAAACGCAACTATTCGACCTGGTGACATCAAAAGCGTCAACCGTTTCCCACACATGGTACCCTTTTTCCCACAAATTAGAACACAAACATTAGTGCAATGAACTTAATAGGTTCCTGGCCTCTGGCCTGGCCTAATAAATTACGAAGTAATTATATTATAATTACATATTGCAATTGATAAATATACTATGTTATATTTTGAAAAAAAAAATCATGGTGGCTTGACGACAATAAAATTGAATAGGCTTCTCAACATCATTATAATAAATCTTATATCACTTTTCTTTGCAACATTGAAACAGATTTAGATGAACAAAGTCTAAAAGACATATAAAATTTGTGTTAAATGTCGTGAGCGACTGAATATTTTTTATTCCTAAATGATATGAGGCCGATTGCATCATACTCAGTCAACTTTATGATATATTGGTATAGTTATTCCGTTTTTAAAGTAATCAAGTGAAAATGTGATGTTTATAGTAGAATTACAAATGGCATGTGTGGTATTGGAAAATATAAGATTTGTTTCCTGAAAATTGATGATTATTTTAACAATAATATTCAAAAAGGTTTAATTTCTATATCACGTTCACTTATACTTATACAAGATTGAAATATATACAATTAAGTGTGTATATATCTGAAATCACTGTTATGTATATCTGTATATATCTCGCGACTGAAGGTGTAGACCTATATTTCTAAAATGAGTGGGTATGGGGGGGGGGGGGCAGGGCTGAGGATGATTACATCATACTTATTCGGTTTTATTCTATTGATATAACTATTTTGTTGTCATTTCCCCACTCCGATATAAAGTAGGGAGTTATTGGGGTATAAAGAGATTTGATGTTGATAGTGAAATTACAGACGATTTATGCATGTTCGAGAAAATATGGGAATTTGTTCATAAAAATGATGATTGCGTAAACTTTGTTTGCCTTAACCTTACCAATATACTTTCAATTGGCCATATTAGGTATTTCATTACCTTGCAGCTGATTAAGGTTACTGAGAGTGAAAAATAAAATCGATTTCCATAATTTTTTGAAAAGTGACTTTATAGCTTGAACGCTTAAATAAATGCAGAGAAAATTTTCCGAAGCAAACCGGTACTTACAATAATGGATTTGCTAATAATAATAATGGAACCATTTTCTGAGATGGAATGTCATATCAAAACTTTGACACTCACTTGAAAAAAATAGCTATACCATTGTCACCTGCATTTTTACGTTTTGGGACTTTTTTGGTCATTCTGGATACAATACTGAATTCATAAATGCAAAAATCGGTTCTGTTACAATTTGTTCCACTGAAATCATAAAAGCACTGGACTAATTGGAAAAAAACTACAGCACCGATTAAATACTCCGACTTAATAAAATAGATTGCAGAATATATTCTTTAGGACTGGCACCCATTAAAATGTCTAAATCAGCAACACCTGGGCACCACTCCTAAAAATAATCAAATGTAATAAAAAACTGTGTACTTGCTACAAAAATGCTCTGCCATTTTCACCTGCCTCTGGGCAGTGTATAGGAATTACTTGCAAGAATTCACCAGTTGTCGACACTTAAGCTGACAAAGATATCAATATTGCATTTTGTTTCCCATGTTTTGGATTTGAACCCAAATCTTTTTTTGGTATTTCTGGTTTTTCTGGTCTAATATCTATGTCGCCGTCGGTCCCAATATAATGAGTTCTGGCTTAGATCTGGATTGGAAACTGTATAATGACCTAAGTAACCACCTCTCTCGAGGTAAAACTTTCAAACCATATTTTTAAATATATTCTAGCCAGTGTAGGTAGGTTATACGTAGTTTCATTAGAGATCAAGTAATCCACAAAACAGTGAACTTCACATTTAAAAACATTAAATCATGTCGAAAAGTATTATTTTCTTATCAACTTATACCATGAAGTAAAAGTAGCAAATATCTCAGGTTGTAATTTTTGGCAACAGATTTAATCCATTTCTACGTCTTATTTGACATTAATCTTGAAATAACATCAGCTTGACCTCCTAGTAATTAAAATGTGAAGAAATCGAATACCATACCGATTTTTGTGAGAAAACACATATCATATAAAGTACTACTGTACACGTCTGTTGATTAGTTTAAAATTATATCAATTTAGATCAATTACTGGTCGAACTGTGGGCCATTTTGGATTTTCCCCGGAAACGAGGCTTACCCCAATGAGGATTCGGGTGGAGTTTTATGTGTGTTTTTATTTGATCTTGACCTTCAAAATGACCTCTAAGGAATTTGAGATGTGACAAAATAGAGTCCACGATAACAAATTAGTGCGAAAAGACATATTATATGTGGCTTTACGATGTTTAGTTCTATATATATATATATTTAGTTCTATATATATATATATATATTACTGGTTTAATCGCGGCCATTTTGAATTTCACCCCAAAACGAGGCTTTCCCTAAGGAATATTCGGGTGGGGTTTATGTGTTGTTTTAAATAGTTCGACCAAGTCAAATTATGTTGAAAAGCATTTGTTAATATTTGTGTCCTTTAAATATTTTGGCATTTGTGCACTTAAAAAATGCAAATTATTCACACATTTTTGGTCTAATTTGTCCTTGACCTTAAAAATGACATCAGTTTTATGTCTTATGAAATTTATTGTGAGCAAACAGAAGCCCTTAAAAAATAGTGCGAAAAGACATATTGTATGTGGCTCTACGATGTTTAGTTCTCAAATGATAGCGCTTGATTTAAAAAAAATACATAAATTACTGGTCTAATGGCGGCCATTATGGATTTTACCCGAAAACGAGGCTTTCCCCGAGGAGGATTCGGGTGGGGTTTTATGTGTGTTTTTATATAGCCCCACCGAGTCAAAATATGTTGAAAAACATTTGCTAACATTTTTTTTCATTAAATATTTTGGCATGTTTCACTTAAAAATGCAAATTATTCACATTTGTAGGTCTAATTATTTGACCTTGACCTTGATTCTGACATCAGCTGACCTCTTATGAATATAAAATGTAAACAAGTGGAATACCTTAAAAAGACATATTATATGTGGCTCTACGACGTTTAATTCTCAAATGAGAGAGTTTTATTAAAAATTTAAATAAATTACTGGTTTAATGACGGCCATTTTGAATTTTACCCGAAAATGAGGCTTTTCCCAAGGTAGATTCGGGTGGGGTTTTATTGGGGGTTTTACATAGCTGCACTGAGTCAAATTCCGTTGAAATACCTTTGTTAACATTTTTGTCAATTTCCAATGGTCCACGATCACTTAATTGCCTGGACTATTCGTTGACAGGTTAAATTACAGTAATTTGCAATGAAGTGAGTGTTTGAACATCAATAAATCAAACAAATCTCAGTAATTTTCGCCCACTTGAAGTTGTGGGTCGCGGTAGCATGACACAACTTCAAGTTGGTGAAAATTTAAATGATATAACGCGTAGCGGGAAAAGGGTTAATATAAAATGATTTACTGACTTAGAGTCATTTTGTGCGTGATTTTCGTGAAACAATGGCTTCTGTTACATGTTTGAAGACTGCGCATTTGTTTCAAATATGCATAGCCATCAAGAGACTAAACGTAGTGTTGAAATATAGAATGTCGCCATAGTGTTTATTTAATGAATGCAATATTGTACATCTTATATCTTACATCTTATAACTTATATTATATTGTCAAATATTGTATAGAAATAGCTTCATATTATTTCCACAGTGATTAATGTCTATATTATCTAGCATTTACAGACAGGGAGGGGGACAATATACAAAGTGTTTAATGCGGCGTATTTGTATCAGAATTGGAAAATTGTGCAATCAGCCATGTTCCCATAATGTTCTAATATTTGCGACTTTTACTGGGATTGGACAAAGAATATTGAACATATACATGCTAATTTTAAAGGTGATCTATCACCCCTTATATAGTATGAATAAATGTGTGACAAATAAATCAAAGTTGACACAAGATGGGGCACAGGTGTTTCCTTATATGGGGTGATTGGCTATCATATCTATCACCTCTGAGAGGGTCACATGATAACCAATCACCCCATATAAGGACACAATTATTCATACCATATAAGGGGTGATAGATCACCTTTAAGTGATCACAATATACACATTTGTAGTCACACAGGAATGAAAAAAAAACATAGATATAAATAATCTGAAATATACTGTTTAATCCATAACTATACTTACATATTCTACTGTACGTTTCCATTTAGCACGTGTATACTATTTATTATCAGAGTCAATTACATACTTCAATGATTATAATATACTACCGTTTCTATGCATATTACTGAACGTGATGTTGTTGATATTTACACAATTAATAGCAATGGTAATAAATACATGAAAATACAGTTTAATGGTTTCGCCCTGAATGAGAAAAATAACTGGTGTACCCTTATTCCTCTATTAAATCATTGCTAATACGATTTATCGACCATGAACACGGGTACCATAGTGTTACCGATAATGTGAGTACACCTATCTGCTTCATATCTATCCCATTCCACTGTTACATAAAAAATGGTAGCTCTTCCAGCCTGAGACCGATTTTAGACATCAGAATCTTACGTTCATAGACGTCAGATTCTGACGTCTAACTTCGATCCCCACACTGAAAGAGTTAAATATTTATAATGGCCGTAGACCCATAACATAGGTATTCAAATGAAGCGGAAAGAGCCAACTAAGACATTTATGATGTTTCAAATTGAAGAAAATCCTTTGGTGTCCATTGTTTATACAGAAATATGTCAGCGTTGGATGAGTTAAATAATTCACCATTTCATCCGACATCGATATATTGTCCTGGCCCCTTAGTCACAGAAAAGTCCCACCAAACAACATCTGATTAACCAATGCAGATTTATATTGGTCAAATTTTATGATGCTGGCCCAGCATCAAGCTATCATTAAATCAGCAACTAAGTGACTATGTCTCTGATTTCGTCTATATATAGACAGAAATTGACAACTACAGAACGACGTCTAAACATTCCCGGGCTGACTGTTCCTGTTGCTAGACTATTGGCATAGACCTCAACTGCTTCAGGTAGGCCTTCTAAAGCCTACATATTATTTTTTAGAAATAACAAACACGGACATCATGGGAGCCACACGATAATTCGACATGTTTGTTGAAGAATTGAGAGGTAGGCCTAATCTAGACAATAGTGACTTCGTCTCGTTCCGTTACAGCCCTGACCGTTACGATACTCGTTCCAATATTCAGACAACGATGTCTTATTCTGTTTATTAAACATATGAACAGCCATGCCTACATTACCTCTCAATTCTTCATCGTCTCCAAAACCATGACAAATTATCCTGTGGAATTTCTAATCCTGTGTCTGGAGGACAGTGTCATCTCAATCATCTCACCATCCTCAGGAGGTTCTCCTGGCTCAGTTTAGCCTCTATGTGCACAAAGGTGGCCTAAAGCCCGATTCATTTCATTTTTTTACAGCCCTGACCGTTACGATACTCGTTCCAATATTCAGACAACGATGTATTATTAGATAGTATTATTTGTTACTCCTCTGTGGATGATATATATGTATGTATTAAGTATGTTACTCCTGTGTGGGTGATATACATTAGGCCCGCCATGGCTAGATGTCCGCCGTAAACGTGCTACTGACTGGCAAGCTATATTCCGATTGTCATTTGCTAAAACAGTTTGGATTTATTCGACATAAATTCATAAAAGTTATAACCGAACATGTCAGCGTCAGCTTTGTACTTATGAAAAATTGGTTTTAAAACAGAATCTGATAAAGATGTGTACATATGTGCATATCTATATTTTGCAGCAGATTCGTCAGATCCTAATTTAGTGGTGGGGAATTTTTGGGTGAATTCTGTGGCATTAAGATGTGGTAAAATTTTCTTCAGATCTGTTTGTATTGTCTCTAGATGAGCTATATAGTCATAATCTATGCTGCATGGCTCACACGCCGTCTGAAAAATACAGCGGAAAAAAGAGAAAACACATCATTAGGCCTACTTTTGAAAATTGTAAATGAAATAAATGACTTATCAAAATCAATTCATATTAACTAATATTCATTCATAAGTATCAACAGACAGACAGTGAGTCATAATCTTAACACAATTATTTCGGAGCTGACATTAAATATTAATCTGTGCAAGTTATATTCTGTCATACTGTCGTGCAACGTCACAATGCAGTGACTGCTTACTCTTAAAGGTGATCTATCACCCCTTATAAAGTATAAATAAATTTGTGACAAATAAATCAAAGTTGCCACAAGATGGGGCACAAGTGTTTCCTTATATGGGGTGATTAGCTATCATGTGACCCTCCGAGAGGGTCACATGATAGCCAATCACCCCCATATATGGGTTGATTGGCTATCATGTGACCCTCTGAGAGGGTCACATGATAGCCAATCACCCCATATAAGGACATAATTATTTATACCATATAAGGGGTGATAGATCACCTTTAAAGTGAACAGTTACTCCATTTTAGCTGCGTTGATAAGTTTATGTGATGAACAAAGTGTCTAGGGCCGTGTTCTCGTACAAGTTACGATATATCGTAGGTTTCTGATTGGTCGAGATGACCATCTCGACCAATCCAAAGGCTACGATATATCGTAACTTGTACGAAAATACGAGCCCAGGGGCGCATATTACAAAGAATCCTAACTTTAATCCTATCTCAACTTTCTCTCTTTTTGATATAAAAAGTTAGGATTGATCCTAACTTTTTACATGGAAAAGAGAGAAAATTGGGATAGGATCAAAGTTAGGATTCTCTGTAATATGCGACCCAGGTATGCTAAATATCTCACCTGATATGTTCGAAAATGCATATTACCAATCTCTGTGTCTGGCTGGGCCTATATAAATATAACAATAATGTTATTAATTAGCATTTAAAATTCCAATTATTCGACATGTTTTTACTGGCCTGGTGTCTTGTTCCGAAACAATATGGTTTATTGATCAACATTTACCTGAATTTAAATAGCAATAATTCAATATTTAGTTTGTCGTCCTATGAAGCTGAAAATTACGTCAGCAATTCCAGCTTCAAAAGAATGAAAAATTCAATATCAGCTATTCAGCAACATGTGGGTGATTTTTTTTTTTTATTTTGATTCACCCGCGCGATGTGCTCGAGCCTCGTATATTGACTTTTTTTTACATGGCTTGCTGTTATAACGTCTGACTCCTTTATAAAATGATCGCCATTGTGATGTCAGCCCCACCACAGTGTTTCCTCAACTCACCGCTGCCACCACGACAATGCAGTAATAAATGTAAATATTTTAAATTGTACCACTTCGTTTAAATGCACTGAGCTGATATGTCCATTTTTTGTTCTTGTTTTTACCATTGTGAGTGAGTGAATATTGTTTTACCTTGTTTTCAGCACAATCATGACAACATCGCGACAAAGGGAAGCCCGAAGTCGGGAGTATACCCTGATCTTATCGAATATGCTTTATAGCACACATTACCACCAAGACAGCACTGCAAACTCCAGGCAATTGATCAGTTGGGAGCACTGTATATGCACAACCTCTATGACAAACTTCGATCCGGCCGGGATTGAAACTCTAAGACTCTGAAACTCTAAAACTCTGTGCACAACCGAGCCGAACGAGCCATCTGGGCCGCCCTTTTACTATTCTAGTGATGTATGTCAGGGTTTTTACGTTTTCAACCCGATATCCCAATAAATACGAGATGTTATCCCAGTGTCGGTTAAATGTTGGGCTGCTGTCCGAGACGGAGGTCCAACCGAAAACCAGCATCGTTTCAACGTCTCGTGTTTGTTACGCTGATGGGTGTTGGTGTCGTCAAAATTGAATGTGGGTTTACATGTATTTTATCACATTATGGTGTGATATCTAGATAGAATACATATCTTATTAAGTGACCTCAAGGGTTCTTTGAAGTGGTGCATAATACCATAAACGCCAGGCATTAGAGCCACACGGAATTAATATACGTATTATGTACATTACGATTTTTTAGCAGAATTACATATTATAATAAATCATCAGTACTGCATTAAATATTGCAAAAAAGTAACTCACAACGTATTTAAGGAATTCCTCAAATGTGACGTCGTTAACCCCGGAGCCATTCCATCTGCCAACATATGTCTGAGGAAAACAAATAATACGATCAGTCTAGTTATTTTCACCACAATGTAGTTTATGTCATGAAATAAGCACCAAGAACGCTGTAGTAAACCTATCAATAACGATACATTCAACCAACTTTGATTTAATATTGGATCAGCATCTGCAACGCTGGCATAACAGTAAACATTTACTCTTACAGCACGGGGATAGACTTTACTCGTCCGAATCTGACGTCTGAAGACGTCAGATGCTGACAACTAAAGTCGATCCCCGCACTGTAAAAATAAAAATATCACTAATGGTCGTGGACCTATAACACAGGTATTCAAATAAATCAGAAAGAGCTGACTAACACATTTATGATTTTTTCGAATTGATTAAAACCCTTTGGTTTCCATGATTTATACACAATTAATTCAGCGTTTTAAGGGTTAAAGTGATAATGACTTATATCGTCGTTTTCAGCCTTTCTATTTTGCCTTCGAACAAGACATGTGGAAGAGGATGGAGCATTAACCCTTTAAGCCTTCACGATGCATTAACCCTTTCGATCCTGAATTTACCATCGTCATCTCATCCACTACAAGCCGTGAATTGCTGTCGCAATTCTCGACTTGTAGTGGATGAAGATGATTTAAAGTGGGTGAAAAATTAAAGAAAATTACCATGTATTGGTAAATCAGTTTCAAGGACATTGGGCTTAAAGGGTTAAACATTATTTTACATCCCTGGAAATAGACTTAATTTTCCTACAACCAAGGGTTTTAAAATGAATATTTTCATATAACTGGCTTACCAATACATGGCAATTTTCTTTAATTTTTAAACCACAGCAAATCATCTTCATCCACTACAATTCGAGAATTGTGACAGCCATTCGCGACTAGTAATGGATACAGATGACAATAATTAATTCAGGCTTGACATTGTCTACATTTCACATGATTTGATTCAAATTAAACCTATGCAAGTATATTTCACACACATGAAGAAGTGGGTCGCGGTAGCGAGACACATACACGAGACATATTACATGTATTTACTTTAGAGGTTTAAAGGTGAAGATTACTGTCTTATTTTACCTTTTTATATTATAATTATGAGGATAATTAATGTCGCTCCAAGTTACTAATCGACGTCAAGCATAATTTATGATACCTAATTATTAATAAATAAAAGTAATTATTTCCATAGTGGTTCTGTTAATCTAATGTCCTTACTTTTATTTTTTTAACATTGCCGCTTCCTTCCCATCGACGTATTTCAGTTTGTTTGCCTCCGTTAAATGGTGAGACTTTATCCAGGAATGCTGAAGCTAGTCTTTCCAAAGGATGCCTGACAACTGTAAACTTGTAATATTTCAGTCTGGGATTTGGTAAACCCTGCTTCTTTTCTTGCTGTGATTTCACGTCTACTGACAAACGATTAAAACCCAGACCAGCAAAATCTCTGAAAATTTAAACAATTCGTCAGCCCTGTGGAATTGAATGTTATCTTTAACCCTTCAACTGCCAAATTATTTAATTTGAATTTTCACCCACTTGAAGTTGTGTCTCGCTGACGCGATCCACAACTTCAAGTGGGTGAAAAGTATTCAGATTTGACAAAATAAAGGTCAACTATTTTCAAATCTTTCCGATTTGATGTCACGTTTTATTTTCAACATGTTTAATCGCTGATAGGCAATCTTCTCATAAAAAATGCAAAAAGACGCATATAATCGGCGCCGGCGGTTAAAGGGTTAAAGTGATAATCACATATTTTATTAATTATGCTGTATATACACAAATATATACAATAATCGTACAAATATGCAATTGTAAGTACAATTGTGTACATCAGGCTAGATACAGGTGACCAGCACCCTAACTGAGTTCGAAATCCAGGATAAAATTTATATACATGGTAATTACATTTAAAATTACACTTAAAAGTAAAATTAAATAGAAATATATTCTACGTAATTTTTGTTTCCCGCGCAAAAATCAGAGGTAAAAGAGCTAAGTATTGGTATAAAAGTAGCAAAAAAAACTCTGGAAAGCGAATAGAAACTTATAAAACAAATACAAGTAGAGCAATTTTTAAAAGCAGGCGATTTTATACATGGTAATTACACTTAAAAGTAAAATTAAATACAAATATACTACACATATTTTTGTTTCTCATGCTAAAACCAGAGATCAAATAACTACATATTAGTATAAAAGTAACAAAAAACTTCTGGAAAGTGTAGAAACTTATAAAACAAATAAAAATACAGATTTTTTTAAAAGCATGCAACTTTATAATAATATCATTATTTTAGTTTTTTAAAGTCTTCACAATTTTAACATTGTAGATATTTGCTTGACTGCGGAGCAAATAGACCAGGGTGCCCTGAGCCACCACACAAGTCGAGTTCATTATGGACTCCACTGATAATAGGGCCAAATACCATATAATATCGTAATAATAAAATAAAACAATATTATACTAAGAGTATATATAAAAATAATAATACAACTATGTGGTATTAAATAGAGCCCTTGACACGTACATAACGTTAGTCCCTTTAGAATTAAAGTACTTTGATTTGTCCAAATTGCATTTGCATCTATATCCATTTTAGCATGTTTAACCCTTAAAGCGCGGGGATCGACTTTAGACGACAGAATCTGACGTCTGTAGATTTCAGATTCCGACGTCTAAGGTCGATCCCCGCGCTGTACGAATAAACATTATTCATAACATAGATAATTAAATGAATCAGAAAGAGGTAACGAAGACACTTGTGATGATTTCAAATTGAAAAAAACCCATTTGGTTGCGATGTTTTCTACAAAATAATCCACCGCATTAAGAGTTTTATGTCCCTCGCTCATTATCATTTCAAAGAGTAATGGACAGCTTATTTGCCAGAATGGTATATATTTTGATTCAAGTTGTACTTTGAAGTCATTTTTCTAACTTTAAACCTTAAAGCGCTGAATTATTTTGTAAAAACCTTGGCGACCAGAGGGATTTTTCAATTTGAAATCATCACAAATGCCTCAGTTGGCTCTTTCCGATTTATTCGAATGCCTGTGTTAAGGGTCTACGCCCAGTCGAAATATGTTTAAATCGTTACATGTCTATTATATTTAATAGATCAATTCAACTTTGCGTGGGGAAACTTGATATATTTATCTAGTAATGATGCACGTATCCTTAGCTCATTTTCACAATGATACATTTACGGGCGATGTCACGTCATTATAACAGACTTATCGAATAAATTTGGTCCACATTAAATATGGCAGGTCTAGTGGTATGAACACGAAAAAATCTATCGTTAATTTGAATGCAATTGTCGGGCGAAGTCTAGTATTCTACACCCCACCAATCAAATAGTAGCTCAGACGAAATCGGCCAATCATCGCCGTTATTCAGTTGTTATTTAAATAAATGGGTAGAATACCATATCAGGCCAAACTAATAAGCACGTACTTATATCCATCAGCGTTAGATTTCCCAAGCCATATATAGGAGTGACGACCAAACCAGTCAGTGCGCTGATCATGCTCTTTTTCAGTCAATCTGTAAAACATATTCAGCCAACTTGTGCTTCCCACCTTGGGAATATCACAAAACAGGACCTGGTGATAATGATCCACCACAGCTCTTATGGTACTGGTATGTGCGTTCTCCGGCGCTGGTATTACATAACTGCCACGGCGTATTTCTCGGCAAACTTTCTCAAGCTGTAACTTTGACGAGCTTTTAATTGTCGTTGGTTCTGAAAAACACAATTTTTAGTTGAATGCATTGAATATACCAGAAAGCGAATAGAAACACAGTGACAATAAGACTCACATTAGCCCTTTAACCGCCAAATTATTCAATCTGAATTTTTACCCAGTTGTGTCTCGCTGACGCGATCCACAACTTCAAGTGAGTGAAAATTATTCAGATTTGACCAAATGGAGGTCAACTGTTTTCAAATATTGCCGATTGATGTCACATTTTATCTTTAACATGTTTAAAGGGTGGTTGGCCTACTTAATGTGCTAATAAAAAATAAAAACCCGAATATATGCGGCACCGGCGGTTAAATGGTTAACTAATCGTCAAAAAGACTTGTTCTTACTGAATTGAACTTTTATGTGTGGCTTCGGCGCATCTAGGTCGTAGTCAAGGATTGGCCTTGGTCTCCATATCAATCCAACAAGTGTCATCAACAATAACTAAAATGATGAGACTTCATGATCACATTCAATATGAAACATATGTCAAAATTACAAAAAAAACTACATCAGTGCAAGCGTTGGTTAAGTTTAACATAATTCAATGCAGAAAAACCGGATAGAGCGTATGCTTGACATGCTTATCAAGATGTATGATCAACTTGTAATAAATAGCTTACGCTTGCTAAAATGCCTTTACTCAGCCGATGTCTAACACACAATCCACTGATCGAAAAAGAAACTGTCATGATTCACCAGGCTCAGAAAATGTATCGAAGTGGACCTGAATATATAGTCCTTAGGATTCTTTCAATGTGTATTATACGTTATTTTTTTTACTGAATAATATGCTACATACGAGAAGACATACTCTATGTACTGACTGTAACACAGCCGATATTGTCAACGTACAATAGTGCATTAATAGTGCAGTTAAATCCTAAGGTCACAATACTATGACTGTATTTGTGAACAAAAATAATTACATTTAAACAATTGACACATGTATTCAACGACCTTCAACGTGTCTGTCAATCTGGTAAATACGAGACATTCATCGAATGTTGGGTTAATGTTGGGCCAGCGTCGCAGACGTTGGGTCAACTTTAAACAAACATTGGCTAGCATCTTCTGGGATGCACAACTAACCATTTACCTGAAATAGTGGTGAATATATGTGGAGCAACCAAAATACCCGGCAAAGAAGATATACTGTAGATCTGGTAATATTCGCGAGGCGATCATTTCCGCGAATTTCGCGAAAATTATTATTATAATACTGGGTCAGTGTATCTTGCCAATATTGGGTCAGTGTATCTTGCTTGCCAGGTATTACACATGAACAGATGGCACTGTTACACTAGAATAAATTTAGCTTGAAAATATTAAATTCAACGCAAAACCTGGATATGTCGGCACCATCAACCTTTTTTTATCAACTCCCTTCTGCTCTGGCGACTGTCTTTTCCTGTCGTTCAGATCGTCCATGCACTGGTCAGGTTTCACTCGTGTCATTGACGAATCCTACACAAACGACTGGACCCCCTGGGGCGGAGTGCACCATTCGGGGGTACCTCTGGGGGTAAATCTGAAATTAAATTACCCCGAGTGCACCACGCACAAACTTGTAATAAAAACTACCTCTGGGGTGGGAAGTTGAGAGGTAAAATTTGCACCTGCTAAGGAGGTGGTGTGAGTCTGCTAACCACGGAGGTAGAGGCGTGATCTGACTGGAGTGTTTCCTTGGAACTCAACATTTAAAGCCCCGCTTGCGCGCAATGTGACCAATAACGTTGTACTTTTACATCATAAATCGTAATAAATGAGATGTGCAACTGCAGATTTCATCAATAGGCCTATCTGGCATGTTTTGTTGTTGTAAAAAAAATCAACTTGATACTGCTCAATTGCGCTGCAATCTCCTTTTTAAAGGGACTCAATCAGGCTAAAATCTTCAAAAAGTCGGTGATTTTATTTTGGCTTCTTAATATGACCATATAATGTAAACATGTCCATAGACTAGAACTGCAAAAGTTTTTAATTTTTGTGCCGCGCATTCACTAGTTAGGCTAGATACAGAGACGAAATTCGCGTATTTCTTATTTTGGACATGCATGTCCGAAATAAGAAATCGGGAATTTCGGCTCTATATCGAAAAATCACCGACTTTTTGAAGATTTTAGCCTGATTGAGTCCCTTTAATTTGTTTGAAGTTTGCAGTGCTCACGCAATTAACAGTTTCAAATAAATGAAAAATACATATATATATGTACGTTTAAAAATGATACCTGTTATAACTCACAATTACTGGTTAATTTAGGATTTGCATGTGTTAGTCAGTTGGCCAGGAATCAGAAAATAGCTTAATTTTCGTGTCGACTTTTCTGTGCATACCTAAAACCTTGTTAGATGTATTGTCAGACCTCTTATAATGAAACCCCGACCGGTTGTCGACTTTTATGTGTGTGGTACAGAGTATTTCAAAATAGCCGCCAAGTTCTCCCTTAAATTGTCAATTTTACCAGTCAATCAACATTATTATAAGCAGAAAACACTCAATTAAAAATCAAAAACAATCTGGATTCAATATAGCTTTACACTAATATACATTAGGACAATAATATTTGATCTAGAGCTACAGAGTATTTTCAATACGGCCGCCAAATTCACCATTACATTGTCAATTTTATCAGCCAATCAACATTATTATAGACAGAAAAAAACTAATTAAAAATCAATTTTATTTGCACGATTTTGCGAATAAGCAGGACTCCCAACTAAATAGTTCAGTTTTAATCACTGTGTGGCGCGTTGTAATAGAAGTGTGACAGGACTCCCAACTAAATAGTTCAGCTTTTAGTCACTGTAGTGTGTGGCGTGTTGCTATGGGGAAAGGTTTATTTTGTATACTTATCTGGTCTCCCTAACTTTATTTCTATGCATCTATTTTACATGTATTTGCATACATATGCATTCTACCAGGTATCATGTGTTATATACTATTGAGTTTAATATGATTATTTTGACTGCACAGTATATCGTATATCACAACAAAGTAGTATCCTGCATATTTCATTTAACTATGACCCTAAAATACTGGTTCTGAAAATATGCTGATACTTGATCGAATGAAAGATTTTACTTGTATAGGGAAAGCACTCGGTTTAACCGTTTACAAATTTCGTTTTGATCCAATAACTTAACAAATGTGATTTATTTCATTATAAGCTACATTTTAAATGATACTGTGCATATATCTGGTCCATTCTGTGTCATTTTTAAAACGTTTTGTTTAATTGTAATCGATTATTTTCTTCTCACGGGATTAATTTTTTTGCGGTTTCGTAATAAATCGTATTTTGCCCCTCAAAAACTCATTCACACACCTGCAAGCCGACAACCGGGTGCTAGTTATGCCCAGAGGTCCCCTTGACATACTAAAAAAGGTTTTAGGTATGCACGCTCAAGTGGTGACGAAACCCTCCTTGGTCACCTCTGGCCAACTGACTATGTACAATTGATACATTTTAGTGAATATTTTAGATGTGAAATGCAGTTCAAATACGCTTAAGAGCACCGCCCTTATACTGAAGCACCGCCCTTACTGACTAAAAGCATCGCTCCACTGACTGTTCAGCTGGAAATAGCCCTCTGTTATCAATATATTTCAGCATATTGTTATTATCACTGTCCATCAAAGTATAAAAAATTAAAAAATGCATGTTCTCTTACCACGATGAGAAGATTAGCAGCATTTATCTATTTCTTTCCAAAATATAGTATTTTTTTTTGTCTTCACCCTTAATGACTGTTAATTGCCACACATGCGTGTATTGAAAAATTTACTTGTAGCCTTGATCTTACATTATGTAAGACTTTTTGTGCAGCCTGTGAACTTAATTGCTGACAAACTTTGCTCTACTGTTTTATAAAAATTGGAGTTATAGAAAAAGTTGGAGTTATAGAAAAAGTTATAGATAGTATGATATATTTTTTAATTTTGACAGATGCCTATTGTCGTAATGCGGCCCGTCCGTCCGGCCGTCCGTCTGTCCGCCAGAAGGGTAACCTTGTCTTGGCTGATAATTGTTTTTCTCTACTGATTATGCATCACTATCATAATAATTTTTTTCAAAACGCAAAATTCAAACGGTCGCCATGAAATCACCAAAGTTATTATATATATCTTCTATAAGTGTTCTACTTGTATTTGTTTAAACGGTTTTTACTCTTTCCAGAGTGTCTAATATATAACTATTTTACATAGGCTAAACTGGGCCAGGAGAACCTCCTGAGGATGGTGAGATGATTGAGATGACACTGTCCTCCAGACACAGGATTCGAAATTCGAGCCCTGGTGGTCTGAGGCCGAGCACGTTACCTCTCGGTCACGGAGGCTCCCCACAATACTGACTTTCACACGTGGATGGGGAAGAAACATTTTTTTGTTTCTTTGAAACCGCCGAGACCGGGAACCGAACCCCGGACTCTGGCGTGAAAGGCAGCGGTGCTAACCACTACCCTAGGGCCCCCGCCCGCTTTTGACGCGGGAAACATCTATTTTATATAGTATGTATATTAAAGTTATCATTTACACCGTAACTTGAAATCAAAGCATAGCGAATAAAAAATAATAGCCAAGGTGAGTTCAAAAATGGCGCGTATCAGACAAAAACTAGGTCACGGTGGCCAAAATGACTGACTTTCAGCTATTATGTGTTTAATATGCGTAGGCCTAATATCTGCCGAATAGCTAGACCATTACTATAAAGCAAAATGTGCGGTTTCAGGGAAAACATGCCCTGAAATTTTTTAACCTAAATAAAATGCAAAATGGCCAAATTGCTGCCTTTATTGACTTCAATATGCATTACACTGGAAAACGTGGCAGATATCTAGACCAATACTATAAACAAAATGTGCGGCTTCAAGGATTGAAGGATTGAAGGATTGAAGGATTGAAAATTTAAACCCGATACAATTGAAAATGGCACATTTTTTTTATTTATTTTTTAAATATTGCTCGTCATGCTTCCTATTCAAATGTTCAGTCTGTTTTTTTACAATAAAGTTTTAACATATTTCTGACGATTCAGTTCACGCCGATCATTAAATATAGAATACAGCGTGCTGTCTTGCATGCATAGCCAGATAGAGGCGGAAATAAGAAAGATTAGATCAATTTAGCCTGGTTTAGAGATGAGTAATGTGCACCATTAGTATCAGCCAGTTTGATGTAACGTTTGAGGGGATTGACACTCGGTTTCATAACGTGCAGTGGTGAAGAGGGGGGGGGGAGGGGTAGCTCATATACAATCATGCACAAACACTAGAGTGTCACCGCTATTCTCACATATAACCATAGACATACTAATTAACATTGCGCTCAAGCCAGATATTTTGCGTATTGTTGCGGCAGGAAAATGAACTAGACATGAATTGTGACTTTTCAAGTAGCAATAATATTTGGGCTAGGTTGTATGAGTTTTTGTGGCAGCCATTCTGAACTGTAATTTTAGACTTCAGACATCAGACTTCAAATTTCAGAAGTCCTCACTGAGCTTTTGCACTTTTAAATAGATATATATTTGTACACACAAGTCAAGTCAAGTCAAGAAACATTTATTCGCCATGTATAAACATTGAAAAACAATTCAATTTCATAATATAATTTTATGGACAGGAGACCCCCATTAAGACACTGTATGTATCGCTATCATGAGGGCCACCGTTGGTATATTACATTATTTGGGGTGAACATTCACTTCACTAACATAACAAGAAAATTAATATTTTGTACATTATAACCGTATAAATATACACTTGAAAATAATAAGTGGTTGGATGCTAACAATGCATAAGCATAATATTTAAATATTTAGTAAAATATTAAAGACTAAAAATATAGGACAGTATATATATATTACGAGTTTATATTGCAAATGACACAATTGACAATGGAACAGGTTGACGAATAATTGTCAATAATAGTTCTTTTAACATATTGGCCGAACGAATATAAAGAATGTGTTAGAATTTTACTTGAAACTGTAGTGGAAAGAGAATTAATGGCAATAGGTATTTCATATCTTAGGCAATGCCTTGCAAACTCGTGTTTAATGCGGGGAATTTGGAAATGGTGTCTCGACCTCGTATTATAAGAGTGTATGTTTCGTCTGTTGTCAGGGTACATGGATTCAAAATATGCAGGAGTCGAATTGTTCATTAATTTATAGATAAATTTTAGTTGTTGTACTTTCATTATGTCTTTAATTTTCAGTAATTTAGTAGATTTAAAAAGCGGTTCGGAATGTGAATTATATTTACTGCATGTGATGATTCGTATTGCCTTCTTTTGTAATTTAAAAATTCGTTCACATCGATATCCCCAAAGCAATAAACCATAGTTGATATGTGGCAATATTAAGCTGTTGTACAATGTTTTAAGAATGTATCCTGGGACGAAATGCTTTAATTTATTTATTATTCCAATTACTCTAGATATTTTATTTGCTACTTTATTAGTGTGCATTTCCCAGCCTAAATTTTCTTGTATAGTTATACCTAAAAAATTAAAACAAGTATCATGTTCAATTGGCACTCCATCCAGACATATTGAAAGGACGGGTAACTTTCGATGAGATTTACGGAACAACATATATTTGGACTTTAAGGTATTAAGAGATAATTTATTTACTTTGAGCCACTTGCTTATGTGCGAAAGTTGTGTAATAATTGTTTGCGAAAGTGAATGAACATTATTGAAATCGTTTAAGTGTATGTTGGTAATTAAGGTGGTGTCGTCGGTATAGAGAATGATATCAAAATACGATGTAGCAGCTGATATGTCATTAATATATATTAAAAATAATAAGGGACCTAAAATGGAGCCTTGAGGGACACCTGTGGTAATGCTTCTTTCAGTTGATTTCATTGTTCCCACCTGCACGTATTGTTTTCTTTCGGAAAGATAATTTTTGAAGAAAAGTAATTCTGTGTCTAATATTCCATAATATTTTAATTTGTCAATAAGAATCTCGTGATCTAATGTATCAAAAGCTTTCGATAGGTCTAAATATATATTTAAAGGAATGAGGCCGGAATCCATGTTTTGTACCATATTGTCTACTAAATGAAGTGTGGTTAGTTCTGTTGAATGTTTGGCTCTAAATCCGTATTGGTTGTTATGAAAAAGATTGTGAGATGTAAAGTGATTAGCTAATTGTTTAAATACTACTTGTTCTATAATTCTAGAAATAGATGGAAGTAATGATATGGGTCTGTAATTGGTTATGTCTGTTTGGCTGTCTTTTTTATGCAGCGGTATGACTTTAGCTAACTTTAGCTTGTCGGGAAAAAATACCTGTGTTTAAACATTGATTAATTAATAAGGTCATCGGTTTCACTATTTCTGATTTTATTTCTTTCAATAATTTTGTGGATATACCATCGTGGCCTGAACTATTCTTAGTGTGTAAAGTGGTAATAATTTTATTTACACTGTCTTCCGACATAGTGTTGAATTTAAACGTTTGTTGTGTTTTATTGGTGAGGTAGTCTTTATATGATTTATTTTGATGCGGTATTTGTTGTGCTAAATTTAGACCAATGTTGGTAAAAAAATTATTAAAACTATCAGCAATATCAGTTTTATTTGTAATGTTTTTACTATTTATTTTAAAATAATGTGGAAACGATTTGTTCTCTCTATTTTTATTTAATATATTTTTTATAACTCCCCATGTGTTTTTAATATCACCATTATACTTTTTAAAAGAATTATAAAAGTATGTTTTTTTAGCTTCTTTGATACATTTTTTGAGAATTTTATTATAAGTGTTAAGATTTATCTTTAATGTATTATAATTATCATCATTAGTTTCAGCTGATTTTAATTTCATATAAAGGTTGTCGCGATATTTTATAGAATGAATTATTCCTTGAGTTATCCACTTGGAATTTTTATGTTTATGTTTATGGTATTTTACTTTCTTTACAGGAAATGACGTAGATTTCGAGGAAGTAATAATATCTGAAATAATCTGATAGTTTACGCTGAGATCTGATGATGCATCCTTATTTAGTTTACTATAGATGTTAGCAGAGGTAATTGTTTGCCTAAATAGTGTCATTGAATTCGAATTCATATTTTGTAATTCAATATATTTAGGAGTGGGTTTCGAGACTGCAGACATATTTAACAATATAAAATATGGGAAATGATCTGACAGGTCTGATACAAGTATACCTGAAAGAGTTTCTGATGATAAAGGGGAAATATTACATAAAAAATTATCAATTAAAGTTGCTGATCGTGATGATATTCTAGTTGGCAATGTTATTTTAGGAATGAAATTATTTGTAGTTAGCATGTCAATATACTCGGATAAAATAGCTTTTTCATTAATTTTTAGTAAATCTATATTGTAATCCCCTGCGATTACTACTTCAGTCTTTTTTTGTTAAGTTTATCTAATGTTGGAGTTAATTCTTCAATAAATGTTTCGTAGTTTTCATTTATGTCCCTAGGCGGTCTGTAAATATTTCCCAAAATGAGTGTGCGATTTAGTTCCAGACATTCGATTTCTATAAATTGCCCTTCCCATATTCGTGAATTAGTGTATAATTCAGATTTTAATTTATATTGATATTTGTCTTTTACATATATACATAAACCTCCGTGCGATGAACAAATTTTAGCTTGATGTATTAATGAGTAACCATTCAATTTAAATAACGATGTATCAGAAATGTCGCTAAGCCATGTCTCCTGCAAGCAAATTGCCGAAAATTTACATCCGTGTTCGCTAAGGTAATGTACGAGTACGTTTAATTGATCGAATTTAGCGTTTAGAGACTGAATATTTAAGCTCAATATGTAAAAATTGTAACCTTCAGATGTTATTGTATCTATTGTGTCATCAACATTATAGTATTTTGTTGGAGAATGCTGCTCCACATCTGGTGAAAAGTCATTGTCATTATTGCTATTAACATTAAGTACGGTAAGTAATGAATTTCTGTCCTCGCCTCCAAAAGCTGTTAAAATATCAACCTGTTCCATTGTGAATGTGACATGTAAAATATACAGTGTTACGGCAACAACATAGAAAAGTGAACATCCACCTCAAAAATACGATGATGACAAAAAAATGGCACATAATACAATAAGTCAAAGCAAAAGGCGAAAAATACTGACGTTGGTGAGATAACACAAAATGAAAAATGCAAACCAAAAAACTGGGCCTACAGTAATACAGTGAAATGTTCGTGCACACATTATAACTTATGTCCTGTTTCTGCATCAATCGATTGATATCGGTAGGTTCCCTAATTTAAAGAAAAAACAACAACAATGTAGTTATAATTAAGTTACAACTACCCCTATGAATAAGCTAATAATGAAAAGTATTGACTAAAATAATAATAATAATAATAATGTCAGAATAGTTAAATAATTAGTTATATAGTTCATGAGTTAATGAGTATTTAGTATTATACTAATTAAGTGCCAAGGAATGAGCGCATCTGCTCCTCCCTAACGATGCGAGCTGGTCGTGCACCAGGTGCTTTGCGGACAAAGATGGCTCCATCGACAGTCCACACTGACAGAATATGTCCAGCCTTCTTCCTCTGTAACAGTTCCTTCATCAGTTGTTGACGGCGCCATGTTAAATGTTCTCGTACATATACAGAAGGTGTTCCTAAACTAGCGCGCTCACCACGTGCCCTGGAGTCTCTTAACACTTGTCTACGCTGCATCCATCCGTCCTTACTTCCTTGCATCACTGCTGCTTTTAGTTTGTAACATGACAGCTGGGCGATTATTGGTCGAGGATTACCAGGATTACGCTGGGGTCCTAGACGATGTGACCGATGTATATCCTCTAGCGATAGATCCACATACAATTTTTTGCATTGTTCAAGTACAATTTGGTCTGTGATTTCATCAGCTTTCTCCGGCATATTATCAATAATTATCTGGTCACGTCGAGTGTATTGTTGTAAGTCGTCTAATTCGTCTTCTAGATCTGTCACGTGACGCTGCAAATCGTTCGTTAACTGCAAACCATCTTTGATAGAGTGTTTAATACCATCCATGCCGAAATCAAAACCAGCTAATTTATCTTCCAGTACAGTTACCTTGTTATTATTGGTCGTGGTTTCATTTTCTTCAATGTGGTGCATTCTCTTTTCTATATCGTCCAGCCGATGCGATATTTGTGACAGTACCTTTTCTATTTCTTCTTCCACTTTCGGGCGCAAAGCATCAAGAATATTACTTACAAGAACGTTTTTTTGTGAAGATGTTACTTCTCTCATAACTTGTTGTAATTCTGCTATTTCCTTGATATTTTCAGTACCAGGTGACGTGATGTTACGTACAGTCTGCGGTCAAGGACGTGTCCTGTACATTTGTCTCAGTGTTTACAACATGGTGGTAAATATTGATAGGTGACAACTCACGTTGTTTCTTTGAGTCCTGATCGTTGCTGGTATGCGGGGTAGCGGCTTCCCCTGGTGAATACGGGTAGCCTCTCTTCTTGTGTTGTCCAGGAGTCATGATGTCATGGTTGAGCGGTTCATCAACTGGTTCCGTATTGACAGATGCTTGTATGGTTTGCTGTACAGACTGTTGGTCAGGAGGATTTTGTGTATTGATTACCTGCTGTAATTGACTTGTCTCTCTGTTGACGTAATGTTGCATCACTATCCCCGACGCTAGACCAACATTAAAACAACATTGATTCAACGTTTTGTGTTTGAATAGAATTGCAACTGTTATTTTAAGGTTTCAACTGTCCATACCTAATACACAATATTGGTTTAATACTGGGCCACTGTCTGCGACGCTGGCCCGGAATTAAAACATTGGATAAATGTATTTTTATTATCAAATCTAGAGACTAAAAGGTAGAGTCAGTCTGGACATAGGGGCTCCCTGTTCATCCTCCTAGCAATGAATGGAGAATCACCCCCGTGTACACTATCGAATCAACATTGGACCCACAACAAAGGCGGTATCTGCTCTCTTTAAAAGTAAGCAGATACTGCCTTTTGCATTTGAAGAGCAGCATAGTGCAGTATCTGCTCAATTTACAAGTAAGCAGAAATAACCTTTTGCCGTTCAAGAGTATAGTGATCCATGAAATCATAGATAAATCCAGAAGAACATGTTGTATGACTTGGAAAAGTCATAGCACCCCTCCTGACTACTCTGGGAATGTTGTGTCAAAATTTAAAGTTGATTAGATGAAAACTCAGGGAGAATGAATGAATGAATCGGGCTTTAGGCCACCTTTGTGCACATATAGGCTAAACTGGGCCAGGAGAACCTCCTGAAGATGGTGAGATGATTGAGATGACACTGTCCTCCAGACACAGGATTCGAAATTCGAGCCCTGGCGGTCTGAGGCCGAGCACGCTACCTCTCGGTCACGGAGGCTCCCCACAATACTAACTTTCACACGTGGATGGGGAAGAAACAATTTTGTTTCTTTCAAACCGCCGCGACCGGGAACCGAACCCCGGACTCTGGCGTGAAAGGCAGCGGTGCTAACCACTACCCTAGGGCCCCCGCCCTCAGGGAGAAATAGCGTCTTACAAAAACGTGCCAAGAATCATAAGTTTAAAGTTCCGTCGAAAACTCAATATATTTGGGCATAGCCCAAATATAACTAGAGATGAATTGTGACTTTTCAAGTAACAATAATGTTTGGACTACGTTGGCGTTTTTTGGCGACCATTTTAAAAAATTGTTAGGTTATTTATGAGAGGTTGATTGGAATTTTAGATTTCTGGATTCTGCCTTCTTTGTTAGTTTGATGCTGTATCACTGTCTGTGATACTGGCAAAACATTAAAACCACATTGCGTCGACGTTTCGTGTTTGATGCAATTAAAACTGCTAGTTCAATGTTAAAATATAGAATTTGAAAGGTTTTACTGTTCATATCAAGCACCCAATGTTGGTTTAATGCTGAGTCACTCCGTGTGACGCTGGCCCCACATTGAAACATTATTGGATATAGGCCTCTGTATTTTAATTGATTAAATGTAGAGGGTTCTCGAAGGGTCGGACATGTCGCTTCTGACAAAGGGCCCCTATTTAATAATCAAGATTTATTCATGGGCTTCTGCCGACATGTAAATAATTAGACCGACGTTGATCCACATAGTGATCCAAAAAATCCTGAATAAATCCAAAAAAACATGATGTATGACTTAGAAAAGTCATAGTACACCTCCCCAAAGCCTAAGGATCATTGTGCCAAGGTTTGAAGTCGATTTGATAAAACTCAAGGAGAAATAGGCCTGGACATAGAACAATAAAAGTGTCGGGAATCATACAAAACTTAATATATTTGGACAAAAGGGTCCAAACATAATTACTTATAATTTCATCTACCATGTCTACAGCCAATTAGGTCGATTTGTCTTTTTTATACATGTAAAAAGGAGACTCATCGGCCAACTTCAGATTTCTCCACCCGTATTCCATCCGTATCCGTTGAAAATCGCGATCGGGAAATAGACGTTTCAGATACGGATGACATAGGCCTACGGATAAGATACGGATGAGATAGGCCTACGGAAATGCACATGGCAATAAACTTTTTGTTATATTATAAAGGGGATTTTGATTTATGACGTATGGAATTTGAACGCAATACGGATGAAATGCATACAAATGGAAACGTGATCATTACTAATTGTATGATGTATAGTAATTTAATGAAACTGAATATAGTGGAAGTAACATAAACTTGTAGTGCATCTTTTTCGTCGATTTCTCTACTGAATTTCATGACTATTGTTCAGTCCCCAGCCAAATACCAAATACATCTCGTAAATTGCTAGTTACGACGTCCCCCTATAATTAAAAAAATTAAGTCCGTCTTAAGCCTTGGATCGTATCACATACCAAATGGTCTAAGTGTGTGTAGAATTAAAAAAAAATTGATTGTGAATTGACTGAGAAATGGGCGAAAAACATGTGCTACAACTTAATGTGACTTCAATTATAGGCCTAGTAGTAGTAGCCTTATCTCTTTAACCGCTATGCCATCTAATTAAAATGTATACCATGTCTGCGACATATCTGCAAATAAGTAAAATATATAATATTTCTTTAATTTCGAACAAACATTTGCAATTATTGTTGATAAAACACGAATTGTATTCACATGAACAGTATTGGATAGGGTAATAACAAAAATAGATACGATTATAGTGAAATTATTAGAACATAATATACAGTTTGTTATGAAATACTGCATATTATATCGCATTCGTCGTGATTTGAAACAGGCAGCTTTACAAAAACACGTTGGTAATGGTCAATGCACCGTCAATTAAATAACAAAATACAACCTTGCGCTAGGTATTCGGCCCTTATGATGTTTAAATCTATATCATTATTTCCAAGCAGAGTACCAACTTTGTTATTGCTAAAATATCAAGTGAAGATAGCTAAGTAAAATTATTTTTTCTGTATAATTTTTATAGTAGGGATTTTCTCATAATATTATCAAAGATTATGAAGTCACAAGTTTCTACAGTCGCCTAGAAATAATATAATGACGTTGACCATTGTTTATCAACATAATCAAACACTGTGTAGGTGAAACAACGCAAAAAATGACGTCTTTTGACCTATAAAACTTTGATTGGGGAATTTATTTTTCTGAGGTTACTTCTTACCTAAATACAGCAAGCTAGTTCAGCTTAATTTTGGTAATTAAAAACAGAGATCTCCCCTGACAGTATTACACAAAACTGAACAGAAAACTGAAAAACAAATTATTTTAAATTATTATGTATTCTGTGGTTGATCTAACTCAGAAAGTCTCAATTTCTAATTCATCAGTATATTAGCCATCGTGTAGTTGACACCATACTCGCCTGGGTGATCAGGCAATCATTCACCACAGTTCATGAACTTACATGAATAAACCATGAACTAAATCGAGAATTTAAGCCCAAAACAATTCATCACAGCTCATGAAACTGTCCCTCATGAACTTTCATGAATCAGCCATGAATCAACCGAAATAAGACTTATCAAGTTCATAATGATCCATCAAAGTGATCAACTTTAACCAAGAACCTCGAACTAAATAATGAAACTAATCAAGTTCATAACAATTCATCACAGTTCATAAAACAGGTCTCATGAACTTTCATGAACTAGCCATGAACCGAGTTAAGACTTATCAAGCTCATGATAACTCATTAAAATATTATGAAACTCTCTCATAAACTTTCACGAACAAGACATGAACTGAATCGATCCTACAAATTTCATAAAAAAAATCATAAAACTCTCCATGTGAACTTCATTAACTAAATCATGAACAACATTAGTTCATCAAGTGTTCATTAATATTCATGTTTTGTGATGAACTGTTTTCGATGAGCAGTTCATGAACACAGTTTATGAAGTGGCTTGATGGACCATTGATGAATGTTCATGAATGTTCATGAACATTCATCAACGTTCATCACTTGGTGAACTATATCTCACTGAGGTGACCTATCGCCATATTAATTTCGCCCATACTGAATGTTCGAAACGCCAACTGTGTCGCCATACATATTATTAGGGTGAAAAACCTAGCTTTCATGACCACTTTCTGGCTACGATGTTTTTATAATTTATTTGACTTCTTTGAACCTTTTAAAAATAAATTTAGCCCTATGTCCCTCGCAAAAATCCCAGCATTTTTTTCTAGAATCTTAAATCCAAAATGGCCGCTCAAGCCAATGAAAAAATAACTTTTGACACATAAAAGCTATAAATATGAATAAGTACACTTTTTTGGATCATTCGACCACAAGGAATCTGCTTCTGACGTCAGTTTGGTAGTAAAACACAATTCTGACTGACAAAATCAAAATGGCCGACAAATTTGGATAGAAAATCCATTGTTTTAAGCGAAACAATATAACAAGAATTTGGTCTCCTTGCAGGGGGAGAGGGTATGGAATTTTGAAACAGTTGATATGGCTATAAATGAATGCATAGCTCTGAATAACAATCACAAATTACAATAAAAATGCAGCACCTATATGTCGTATATAGGCCTCCACCTAAATGTGAAACGAGGGACATATACTGAAAATATAGTATATGTATTGGATTACACCTCTTGCCGCAAAAAACTTCATGTCACTTCATGTCATCGCTTCGGCACTGGGGACCTGAATAGAAAAAATACAGTCAGGTGTATTGTAAGATTCTTAGATCGAACCCCTATCTTACAACTGGCTATCTTGCCTATAAGACCAAAAGAAGTACAAAATATGGCTATATGATGCGAGTATCCCGTTAACAATCACTGGAGAGCAGTGCCAACACTTGGTGAACATGTTTGTTGCCATCCACGGACAACCCAATTCAGCAATCTGGACAGAGCTGCCAGAAAGATAGACGTCTGTGATGGCAAGAGCCCCGACATGACCAGAGAACGGATGCGACACATCAGCAGTTTGGAACAAGGAACCACAAGTGTCGAGTTCTATTCTCTTTGGCACAACAGACGACAGATGGTGACCTTCTAGAAGTAGAACGGCAATGGACGCAGCGAACTGATGAGTTTAGTAGCTCGTCTGAGCTTATAGAGAAGCTCACAGACTCATTCTTGTCAGCAGTAGAATATGTGCCTACATGATAAGCTACATACCAGCAAACAGAGGCAAGAAAAAAACGCCACGGCGTACATCCTGCGATTCTTATCTAATGCAAAGCTTGCCTACCCCACAGCAATGGATGAGGAGGTGAAAGTAGTCAGCTTCCTGAAGGGATTCACTGACAGAGCCCTTGCTGGCCACCTGTTCGGGACAGGACGAGTGAATACTCTTGGAACAGCAATAGAGGTGGCCCTGGAGAAGGAGGCTCAACAGAAAAAAAACACCAAGTGATGGATGAGGAGCCCATGGAGGTGGGTGCGGCGCAGAAAAAACAGGAGTCGGCAGATAGGTTTCCGCCGATCCTGAAAACCGTGCAGAGGCACATGGGGCAACTACAGGCCTTCACGGACAAGCAGGAGTCCCGCACAACCAAAGACATCGAGATGAGTCTACACCTTGGAGCAGACGTGAGAACATCGGCAGTATTGTGGACTACGCACTCATATCTGTAAAGGACGGTGAACCCGAACCACAACCACTGCGCCAACGAAGAACAGATGCGATGTTGTGTACAGCAGACCAGCCAATCTGCGCATGTTGCAAAGAGATCGTCCATTACGTGAATGTTTGGCCGTATCAAGCCAGACAACGTATGGCTTCAAGTGGCCACTAATGCCAGCACTGTCGCCATGTCGAATATAGCTAGATATTGCTGGAGAGCAGGTCTATGACCTACTCGACACTGGTGCTGCCAGAAAAATCATAGTTTAAAAATAAATCTCTAATGTGTCTCAGGATGGGATGTCCGTCATTACTACGGCTGTCTGGTCCACAATGCAAACTTGGTGGAACTCCCCTGCCGGAGATCGATGAAACAGAAGTCAAAATCATGGAGGCTGATGCGCTCTCAGTACTGGTCACAAAATATTTCCCACATGAGTTGCAGATCGGCAGTGATGCCATTAGTCAAGGGAAAGGGAAGATTGATTATAGAACAAGAAAAGTGACATATTTTGGTCAACACTTCAGCATTACGCCATATACAGACTTCTTCTCCCTATACAGCCTCTTACTGAGAGCTGTGACCACTCTTGCACTGATGCCGTCATGAAGGGGTATACAGACGTGTTGGGCGAGGACCTGTCCAGCCTTGGTCACTGCAATTAGATTCCCCTCACCAACAATCTTAAAGATAGAGTCACGTTCTAAACTTGCATGCTGTAAGCCTTCAGCATACAGTACAGTGTGGTTGATGAAGTAACCTGATTACAAGACTGGATACTACTCCAACAAGACACTCACTCAACGCTGTTTCAATGTTAGGCCAACGTCTGCGACGTTGGCCCAGCATTGAACCAACATTGGAGAAATGTACAATGTTTGAGAGAAAGTCCTCCTGCCCAGCAAACACAAAACATTTGTATAACATTTATACAACGACGTTCGACGTTAGTCCAACATTGTAGAAAATCATACAAATTTGTTGTGTTCACTGGGTGTCGGTACAAGCGTGTGGGGTCAACCAGTTTCGAAATACCCACAGTAATACAGTCAGTTTGTTTTCAAAGCAAGGCCCAGCTAAGATCCAGGACTAAGGGCTTTGAGATTCGATATAATTGTTACTCATAGATGTCGCTCAAGTATATATGAACTTGCTGTGATTTGAGAACTTGCTCTTAATGGGGCTTTGGGTATGAAACGCATATTTAGTATTATTTTGGAATAGGGCCATGGGCACTATGGCATTCTGGGGGACCCTTATCCCGCCAATTTTGACAGTTGACCATACCTTTAACGGCTACGGAATTGGGACAAAGAGCCTACTGCACACCCCTCTCAAAAAGGAAAGTGGTCAACGATATGATCAAAGAGGGTGTAGTCCAGATGTCAATATCACTATGAGCGGCCCCAGTCACATTGGCCCCCCAAAAAGATGGATCATACCCAGATCTTCTGCATCAACTACTGTAAGCTTAACGTGGCCACTGCCAGACCGGCTACTGGCAGATTCTAGTAGCACCTGAGGATCAATACAAAACAACCTTCACTTCACAGAGGGGCCTATTTAAATTCAAACGAATTCCGTTTGAACTGGCTAACGCTCTAGCCTCTTCCAACGCACAATGGACAAGGTGCTACATGAACTGCTTGGTAAATGTTGCTTTGTCTACATTGATGATATAATCATCGACAACAGAAATGCTGCAGAGCACATTTATCCCCTCAGGCTCATCACGAAAAGGCTAAGTGAAGCTGGCATAAAAATAAAAAGAGATGATGGCAAACAGAAGAGCATGACATATTCATCAGTGTAATCCAATACATATACTATTTTTTCAGTATACATGTCCCTCGATTCACATTTAGGTGGAGGCTATAATATACGACATATAAGTGCTGAATTTTAAACTTTTTTTATTGTTATCTGTGATTGTTTTTAGAGCTATGCATTCTTATATAGCCATATCTACTGTTGGGCGGGGGCCCTATGGTAGTTGTTAGCACCGCTGCCGTTCACGCCAGAGTTCAGGGTTAGGTTCCCGGTCTCGGCGGTTTGAAAGAAACAAAAAATGTTTCTTCCCCATCCACGTGTGAAAGTCAGTATTGTGGGGAGCCTCCGTGACAGAGAGGTAGCGTGCTCGGCCTCAGACCGCCAGGGCTCGAATTTCGCATCCTGTGTCTGGAGGACAGTGTCATCTCAATCATCTCACCATCCTCAGGAGGTTCTCCTGGCCCAGTTTAGCCTACATGTGCACAAAGGTGGCCTAAAGCCCGATTCATTTCATTCCATATCTACTGTTGCATCAATACCACCCTACAAGGATTAAATTATCTTTCGCTTAAAACAAAGGATTTTCTATCAAAATTTGTCGGTCATCTTTATTTTTTGGGTCAGAAATGTGTTTTACTACCAAACTGACGTCACAAACACATTCTTTGTGGTCGAATTATCCAAAAACTGTATTTAGTAATATTTATAGCTATTATATGTCAAAAGTTATTTTTTCGTTATGTCGGGATTTTAGCGAAGGATATGTCAGCTATTTATTTTTTAAAAGGTTCAAAGAAGTCAAATCAATCATCAAAACATCTTATCCAGAAAGTGGTCATAAAAGTTTTTCACCCTCCTATTTAATAGTATTCTGTGAAACTCAATGACCTCGACCTCCTTTGTTTTCACCGAGCTGGCTAATACAATGAAGTATGGGGGAGGGTTCTTATATAACCTTATTTTCACCGAGTGACGTCACTGCGTTTCACAGAATGAAGTATGGGGGAGGGGGTGTTATATAATATTGTTTTCACCGAGTGCCGTCACTGCGTTTCACAGAATTCTCAGTTTCAGATGTACACCACACAGCAGAACAGCATCGACCATGATTGAATGGGGAGGTTCACATATACGATGAGTATGGATACAGGCGTTTGGCGGTTGCTGCATAGTATCTTCCGGCTGTATTCTCCCTTTCTTTTAATTCCGTTCCCAGCAACAAAAATTGGTTTTTTTAGGAAACAAAAGCAAAGATTATTTTGTTCGTCTCGTTATCAACAACGAAAATTATTTTCTTAGAAAAAAACTGTAAATAATAATTTTTCTTTCCGTTATCAACAACGCACATTATTTTCTTCCAAAAACAAAAATGCAATATTTTTTTCCGTTTCAAAGGAAAAAATAAAATAAAAAGAAAAAATATTCTCGTTTTATTTCGAAAAAGAAAATGAATAATTTTGATTATCTGCGAATTTTATCAGGGGAATTTTACTATGCACTGTACTGTAGTTTAGCAAATTACATTATAATAAAGTAAAAAATAATTCAATATTCATTTGGCCAAGTGATATAGCCTTTTATTGTCAATCATCAGGAGTACAATACTGTTCAAAATCATGTACTGCTATAATGTTCAAAATCATAACCAAACATGTCGGCGTCCGCTCTATATTTATCAAACACAGGTTGTAATACAGAATCAGGTATCGATGTGTACATGTGGGTATATCTATAATTCTGCCCGGCTTCCTTTACACTTAATTTTATAGCAGGGAAGTCATCACTGAATTTCGTCGCATTAAGATGTGGTAGTATCTCCTTCAGGTCAGCTTGTATCGTCTCTAAATGACCTATGTGATCAAAGTGCATCGTGCACGGCTCACAATTTGTCTGAAACAAATACAAAGTAATGCAATTAAAGCAACATGGTGGGTGATTGTCTAGCACAATAATGCATAATGATACATCTTGCATCCTATTCTAATATCTTACTATTTTCTTTTATAGTTTTGCCATGGTGATAAAATATCTATCGTCTTCAGCTCAGGCGTTATCTCTAGATAATACATGCAAATCATCTCTGTTTTTGGTGTTGGATACATATATCATATAAGGTATAATAAAATTAATTATGTTCAAAATTATTATTTGAAATTAATTTAAATTAATTACATTGAAATTATATTTTACACTTTAAATTAAATTCAGGTGTAATTATCGAGTACATAAAATGTATCCTGGATGTCAAACGTAATAAGAGTTCAACTGTACTGGGCATCATACTGTACACAATTTGTTTACAATTGCATATTATTTTGTACAATTAGTGTATATATTTGTGTACATAAACCCTACTAAATAAATACAAATGTTACAAAATTGAAACCCTATGTGATGCTTGTTATGATTTGTATTCCCATGAACCCGGTTAGCCCTTTAAGTTCTGAACATGACTATTGTCGTTTTAATGTGTTTTATTAAAAGGTTAAATCACAGTGACTGGAAATGAGATGGGTGTTTAAAAATATTTGCAAATGTTTGGTCTAAATTAAACTACTATGAGTTATTTACTGCACGTGAAATAATGTGGAACGCGGTAGTGAGACACAATTTTAAGTGGTTGGAAATTAGACAATGGATACCATATTAATAGACTGTATCTAAGTACGGTAATGTCAGACAAGCATGGATCCCAATATTATTAACCCTTGCAGCGTTGGGATCAACTTTAGACGTCAGAATCGGACGTTTGTAGACGTCAGATTCTGAGATCTAAATTCGATCGCCACATTGTAAGAGTAAACATATTTATAATGACCGTAGACCCATAACATAGGTATTCAAATGAAGCGAAAGGAGCTAACCTCTAAGCCATTTATGATGATTTCAAATTGGAAAACACCCTTTAGTCTCCATGGTTTATTTATGCGCTTTAATGGTTAAAGGGACATTTTGATATTCTCACCTGATATGTCTTGAAATGAATGTTATTGATCTTTGTGTCCAGCTGTGCCTGAAAAAAAGAGAAGGGCAACAAATAAACGGAGTGATCAAGTTAAATAATAATACACCAGACCCCAATGTGATTAAATAAACGGTACATTAGTAAATGTCAATCGAGGCTGATGTACAATAACTCACAACATATTGAAGAAATTCCTCGAATGTAACATCATTGTGTCTTATGTCATCTGTTCTGCCGACATGGGTCTGTACGAACATAATATATATACACATTACAGTATACCGCTTAAGAAATTTTGTCATGGCAGGCTAATATCATCAAAATATCACTTTTTTATTTTGGTTTCCTAATATGACCATATGATGTAAACATGTCCATAGACTAGAACCGCAAAAGTTTTTAAATTTTTGTGCTGCGCATTTACCAGTTAAGCGGAATATAAAGACGAAATTCCCATATTTCTTATTTTGGACATGCATATGCGTAATAAGAAATGGGGAAATTCGTCTTTATATCTCGCTTAACTGATAAATGCCCATAACAAAAATTAAACAAAAACTACTCTAATCTAGACTATGGATATATTAACATCATAATAGTCAATATTAAACGCCAAAAAGCCGAAATAAAAATACTGATTATTTCATGATTTCAGCCTTATTGTGTCGCTTTAATTGACAAAAAGCGATACGTATCTAAAATATGATATTGTGTGCTTACATCTCAGTAATAACCCTTGGATAAACATTGTGTATCGCGAATCATGAAAATATTAATAACGTTCTTGATATTAAATAAAATTAATATTATCGCCTTTACAACTATCCATATTAGAGCCATTATATAATCATGATAATACATTAAAAGTTACCGCCACAAAGGCATTCATTGCCAGCCACCGCACAATATGTGAGGAGCGTGCAGCGCGTGGCCCTGGGCGAAATCAACGACTATACACTGGTCTCAACCTTAAATCGCCGGGGCCGCCATTAATTTGAACGCCTAGTCACATAGAGAAGAAAGAAACAAGTCAGGCGCTCTATCCATTGCGCTACGTCCCCTTCTCTCTAATAACCGCACAATGACCCCTGCAGATTGCAATTTACGTGCCACTTAAATAATTCTGCTTCACAGATAAGCCAGGTTTTGCGAGGCAATGAAAGACAGAGCCCTGTAGAAATAATGCCGAATACCCGTTACCTCACTTGTTACTCATATCAGGCTTTAAAAAACCTAAATGTTTCTTTACTGCACAATCTAATCCTATGTCTAGAGGCAGCGCCTTCTGATTCATCTAACCAAACTTGGGATGCTCTCATGTCTCATTTTGGCATTTGAGCAAAGGTGGTCTGCGCCCCAAACATATCATTCATTCATTCCTTTTTTTTATATATATATATTTTTTGTTTTTGACCAATACATATATTTAATACAGATACGAAAACATACACATTATATCATATTAGCATTATATACACCATTGGTCGTGCTGCGCTAGAATAGGCTCATAAAGACCTGTAAGCTGTAAGCTTGTGCAGCAACTCATTCCTTCATTCTTTCATTCCTTCCTTTATTCATTCATTCATTCATTCATTCATTCATTCATTCATTTATTCATTCATTCATTCATTCATTCATTCATTTATCTAATCATTCAATCATTCATTTTATTATTTATTTATTTATTTATTAATTATTTTATGTATTCATTCATTCACTCATTATTCCATCCATCCATCCATTAATTCATTCATTCATTCGTTTGTTTGTTCGTTCGCTCGTTCTTTTGTTCGTTCGTTCATTCATTCATTCATTCATTCATTCATTCATTCATTCATTCATTCATTCTATCATTCATTCATTCATTCATTCATTCATTCATTCATTCATTCATTCATTAATTCATTCATTCATTCATTCATTCATTCATTCATTCATTCATTCATTCATTCATTCATTCATTTATTCATTTATTCATTCATTCATTCATTCATTCATTCATTCATTCATTCATTCATTCATGCATGCATTCATTCATTCATTTATTCCTTCATTCATTCATTTATTGGATCATTCATTCATTCATTCAATAATTCATAAACTCATTCATTCATTCATTCATTCATTCATTCATTCATTCAGTAATATATTTTGTTCTTTTGTTTGTTTATTCATTTATTCATTCTGCGGGGCTTCACGAATACACCATTGATCGCATTGCGACCCACCAGGTGACTCTGTTGTGCAGTAGTGCGAAAATAAAGAAATTTATTTATATGTTTATTTATTCATCCAGTAATTCGTTTGTTCGTTTGTTCGTTCATTCATTTATTCATTCTGTACTGCGGGGCTTCATGATTACACCATTGATCACATCGCGACTCACCAGGTGACTCTGTTGTGCCTGTGGTGACAGCGCCTTCACGATGTTGATGGGGCAGATTTTGTGTATGAGACAAATTTACGACATTGACGTCTCAATGAAACACCTTTGGCGTTCGGTTGAAATGGGTACATATTGCAGTAGGGGAGACCAGGGCTAACTGAGACACGGGGCTGACAGGGACAGGCCGCTAAAAGGGAATTCCATGATATGGCAATGTATGTGGCCTCGTTTTAAAAAAAATAGTGATACCCCCTCCACTTGAACTACAATCCCAGTGGAACTAGCATATCTGTGTGAGCAGGAAAGACCTAATGTATTTTTTTGCCTATCAAGTAATTTTTCACGTCTTAATTACGAATTTAAAAAAACTGCACTATAGTTATATTATACTGAAACATATCACTGAAAACAGTCATATTTACTGCCTAATTTACAATTATTAGATGCTCGATGCTGTATCATGGCCACATGCCAAGTAATATTTTTCGTGGAAGGTCAACCCGGGGCTAACTGGGATAATTCTGGCGGGGCTAACTGGGACAGTTCCAGTTAGCCCCGGTGTGTCCCAGCTAGTCCCAGTTGTAATAGTACATTGTGTCCCACTTAGCCCCTGTGGGTACTAACATGTGACCAAAATATATGTTTACTCAACTCAATTATCATTCGTTAGGTCTACTTTAGATTGTATGCTCTGGGGATGGACGCAATGTGGTTGTTACTTAGTATCAACACATTGGGCCTATAGTACATCGGGGCTCAGCTATTATTTTCAGCATTATTTTTGTTGCAGTTTAAACTTTCGTGTTCAAAAGGCATTATTATGTGTATTTATACCTCACCCCCTTCAAACTGTTTGGAATCATCGTAAGATGCAGTATACCTTGTTTATTCTCTAAAGATGCGAAATTGCTGAAAGTTTAGGAGTGTCCCAGTTAGCATCTGGTCATTTTTTTTTAATTCTCCAAATCTGTATTGGTTTTAGTTGTCATTTATTAAAGACCCTTGTGACAATAACAAATATCATATCTATGTTGAATGATTGTTTTGAATCTCTAACTCTATTGTCGTCTGCTTCAGGGCGATAAATGGTAAAAGTGTCCTATTTAGCCGCGGTCTCCCCTACTTTCAAGTGAGTAGTTACTTTTAAGTGTAGTATATCAGCTTAACTGGTGGATTATTCAGTAACCTAACTGGGCGTCACAAAAATGTGAAATCATGTCAATATTGTCGTGGTGACACGAGCAATTATTAAACTTAGTATAAACTGATAAAGAGAATATGCCTATTGCAATCGCCCATTTAAAGCAAAATGATAAGGCTAAAATCATTTAAAAATCAGTATTTTTATTTCTGCTTCTTAATATGGCCAGACGATGTGAACATGTCCGTATCCTAGAATTGCAAAAGTCACGTAGCAAGTGTGCCAAATACCCCATTTCTTATTTTGGACAAGCGTGTCCGAAATTAAATGTCTTTCTTATTTCTTGCTTAACTGGCAACACACAATTTAAAAAATGTACGCGATTTTAATCCATGGACATCTTGAAATAATTATGATGGACATATCAAGGAACCAAAATAATAAACATAATTGATTTTTTGATGCTTTTAGCCTGATTGTGTCACTTTAATAATGCAGTAGAGCCAATTTCAGTATTGTTCATGATTTGTCTTATTTTAGTGATTGTAGGCCTACATATAATACATGGTTAATATGAGACCAGCTCACACGTTCACTTGAGTTGTTCTCTCACATTCAATCTCACCTTTATATATTTAATAACAGAGCTTCCTTGTCGCCGTGGCTCATCGTCTTTAGTTGTCAGTGGTCGAGTTGCTGATACTCTGTCCAAAAAGGCAGAAGCCAATCTTTCTAAAGGATGTCTGACAACAGCGAACTTGTAATAGTCCTCTCTGGGATCTGGTACTCCGTCCTCTTTTTCACGATGTGCTTCACTGCCGATCGATAAATAGTTGAATCCCAATTGCCAAAGTGAGCTACATGAAACCGATCATTGGAAACGTATAGACATAAATAATCTCCTAAAAATTATATGAAAAGTTATTGTGATTGCTTAGTTGTTTTTACTCCTCATAAGTCAATGTCTCGTTGAGAAGATGGTTCAAATATATAAAACAAGAACGCTCGTTTATTATATTCCCCGCCATTAATTAAAGTCAATAATGGCCACAGCAAACGATTTCCGAGATATCGCCCGGAAATTGAGCATGTAAGGTGTAGAACCGTATAATGTAACGAGACGTATAATGTAACCGGTTACATTATACGTCTGGTTACATTATGCGGTCACAGGGAAAAACGTAATTTAATATATTCAATATTTTTCAATATTTTCATTGCAATACTTTAATCCTTCGAATAATATCACAACAGGATCCTCGTGTAGTGGTTTTGAATTACACCCCTTAGCGTGTAAAAATGTCACCACAGTTCAAATTAGACTAAAATTCATACCCTTTTCCACAGACTAGACACATATCATTTTAACCCACTGTATTCCGGCCAGATTATCACGGATAGAAACAGTTATATCTGATATCCTGCATGAATGAGACTCCGTGTACTTATTAAATATCAAAGAAATTATAACATATTTACATTTGTTTTTAATTCGACGGAGGTTGAAACAGCCGCATTAAACATATTCCCATGATAAGTAGACACCTGCTGTGATTTCGGTTTATTTAGGGTGGTGTCTTTAATTATGTGAGACAAACCAGATTTTAAACATATTTAAAAAGTTACAGCATAACATTTCGGAGTTACATACTTTGGATTTCTGATTTTGTGTTATTGAAACTTAATTTTGCATTTCAGACTCTATATCACATAATTGGGGGTTATCTGGTGTAGTGGTTCAAGCTGCCTGCTTGGAAAGTCGAAGATCGCGGGTTTCGTCCCTCGTTCTGACATTCAGGTCCGAAAAAAAATATATATATATTTCTTCCTCGCTCACTCGTACAGATTCAATATTGTGGGGAACCTCCTTGACCGAGAGGTAGCGTGCTTGTGCTGGGACCATCAGGGCTCGAATTTCTGATCCTGTGTGCAGAGGGCAGTGTCATCTCATTCATCTCACCATCGTCAGGTTCTCCTGACCCAAGTTAGTCTTCATGTGAACAAATGTAGATTAAATCCCCTTCATTCATTTTTACCGTCCGTTTGGCATGTTTAATCCTCTGTCCGTCCGTTCGAGTATTTGTTCGTTATGTCATTCGTTCATTCGTTTTTTCATTCGTTGGTTCATTTTCATTCAATTAGCATTCGCTCATTAAAAGTGTAGGTGTAGTCAACTGTCAAACTACGCGGGACAGTATGGTCCCCAAATTGCAACAGTGGCCCCTGGACATTCCACAATGACATATCACCCCACATCCACAGTTATCAGCCAAGATAATAATACTATAATGCGTTTCATACCAATTGCCGCATTAAGAGCAAGTTCCCAAGTCATATAAACTATATATACTTGAGCAACATCTATGAGGAAATAATTCACCATTTCTCTTATGTGGGCTTTGTGTTGTGACACAAAAGGCCGTGCTACCGTGGGGCTCTGGAAACAGTTGACCTCCAGCATATTGACAGTAAGAGCTTTCCCAGCCGACGCGGCACACTCACCAAATGTTGGTTTAATGTCGGCCAACGTCGCAAACATTGGTCCAACATTAAAACAGCATTGGGCCAATTTCTTGTTGGAGTAGTATCTTGTAATCAGTTCAGTCGCTGATATTAATGTTGTCGAAGTGTACTCTATAGGCTAATGTAGGCCTACACTTGGCCGTCCCACACATGCGCGTTTCAAAGCTGTATGAATCTTAAAGTCGCTAACTGGTTGGCTCGGTTTTATTCGCCCCCTGTCTGTTGGAATTCCCGATTCCTCTGTTCATTTCCTTTTGTTTGCTGGATCAATCTTTAATCGAAGAATGACTTCCTCCATGTCAATGAAATATAAACTGACATAGATTGGGCATAATCATATTTTTGGAAAAAGAAGTGCCTGCTGGTGACAGAGCGATACTAGACAAATTTTAATATAGAAAAAGAAGATCTACAAAAAGTATTATTACTGTCGTGATGAATAGCGATGGAGACGAGAGAGTCCATAACACAGGTAGGCCTACATGTATATCTATCTAAATAACTAGAGTTGTTTAAGTGTTGCATTTTTTATTCATTTAACACTGCCATTGGTGACGCAAATTTCAGCTTCAGATGAATGACAAATACCCTAATAATGTTAGGCCTAATACGTCATAATAGGTGCTTTATTTGAGATCGGAACGCATTTGCCCACATTGAAAGATTAAAAGGGCATGTTTTTGCTATAGTCAGGGAAAGTTGAGCGATTTTTTAACAAAACCTGAAACAAATACCTTACCAAAAAAATATTTTACCATTGCATAGTAGAGGGTCTTAGCAAACTTTTGACAATGTATTTGCGCTCAAATGCCATAAAAGGTTTTTTTACAGAGGAAAATGTAAGATGGCCGAAATCGGTAATGAAAAAAATCGAAACAAAACATATTTTGTCAGGGCATGCTAATACCCTACATTTTATCAGCGGTGGGTAGACAGTTACGTCAAATGTAGTATTATTTATAAAATAAAATGATATCAACAGGAGAAAAACCAACATGGCCGCCAAAAACAGCAAAGCACGATAGTGATAAGTTAATGTTCACACTTGACTTTTTGCTTTGAGAAGTGCAACATTCAAATCTTATATTATCGATATTACTGTTGTTAAATGTGAACAGGTCTTCTTTTTGTAATTATGAACAATATTTTATTTTGTCTCTATTAGATGTATGTGTAAAAATACAGTGTATGAGTAGTGCATGTAAAAACGTAGATTGGAATAAGTTTGCTGAGTTTGAGTTGTAAAATGCTCTACTCCAGACAGTCGAATGTACTAATAACATAGATGTTGATCTGATCTGGGAATGTTGGCTCTAGTGCTACGTTGGTGTAAGAAGATGTATACCCAGAAATTTACCACCCTGGCTCAACTCTGAAGTGGCACGTCTAAAAAAGCAAGCTTGGACAAAACCTAAGAACCTTAATAAAGGTCATCATAGAAATAAAATTAGAAAAGTAAGTAATCAATTACATAAATTAGTGTAGTTCAATCACAGACAATGCATTGCTGATTTGCCTGGAACACTAAAGGAAAACCCTAATCGATTCTGATCTTATTGTAGATCGAAAACAGAAAACATTTACATAGAACAAATTGTCAGAAGGGTCTAAGCGCCAATAATGCCAATGACATGGCTTGTATTTTCACTAAATATTTTGAATTAGTTTCTAATAACAACACTGGTGAGTCATTAGCTTTTGTAATGAAGTGACTGAGATAAAGCTTTTCGGTGGTCAAGATCACTTTTAAAGTGGCTTCGGTGACTGGCATCACTTTGTTAGTGGCCAAGATCACCTTTGCAGTGTCTGAGATAATTAGCAAGGAGGATGTGATTAGTAAATTATCTGTGATATTGACCGAGTTATAACTCAATATACATTTTTCGGTAATGACGGCACACATTTGCATAAAAATGGCACGTGGGATATTTTTTCAGCCTGTTCACATAGCTAATCGTTTTCTACGTTTTTTTCCAAGCTAGATATACCGATAAGAAGTATATTTCCGAAGTTGTACGGGAACCCTATTTTTCGATTAGACTAATAAGCTTATCGAAGTCACTTCTAAAGGTTATAAAACGAATTTCACATAATAGCAAAAATAATGTGAAACATAAAGAAAATCGAAAAACACAAAATGGAAAGAGAAATGAAAATTAATTTGAGACAAAGACTTCAGACAGGCGCAAAAAATGCTCCATCAATGAAACATTTGGCGGCCATTTTGTTTTTTATGTCGTATATTTATTGTAAAATAACTTCCGATCCTTTAATCAGAACATTTGTAAACAAATTAATGATTAATTATCACTCCCACTGTTATTTCTGTGAGATAGTCGGCCATTTTGAATTTAAAACCCTCCTAAAAATCCTTCAATGAATAGCCAGAGTTAACAAATTTTGTGTGCCTAGTCCAGACCTTATACAAGACCTTGGTATACAAATATTGTGGTAAGAAATTTGTTTCAGGTTTTTTCTAACTTTCCCTGACTATTATTATTTATTTATAGTCCCTGGGATAAGGCCATTTATCTGCAAAATGTTATATCTTTAGTCGACCTTATATCCTTTTGTAGTATAATCTGTGGCTTATGAAACCGGTGGTCTTAAGTGTCAGATGTGGGGCGATTACCGTGCAAGGCCATTTTTGTGATGTTACCTCCAATTCTCCAGTTCCACCAAATTTACTATTTTGACATCTTTGACAAGTGAAAACTACAAATTACGATATCTCTGTAACCCCTGGGATGATTTTGATCATTTAAATGGCCACTATTATATTTTCAAGCATCCCCGACACGTTTGACATAGTTTCAGGACCGTCGAAGGTCAAGGTCAAAAACCAAACTCAACAACTAAACAAAAGTGTACCAAAAAATGAGTACCAAAATTTAGAAAATGTACCAACATCTTTCATATCAGTTGACATTCACTATCAAGGGCTTTAACGTGGATACATAATATCAGTTTGTATTTTATCCCTCTATTTGAAAAAAATACAACGTTTTTAGTAAATACCAGCAGATTTTCTCGCTCATGTTAATTTTATATTGTATAAATGTTTGTTATTACTTCTGCATTCTCTGGAGCCATTTTTTAAACTGATCTTGACGATTGCAGAAATGATCACAGCCTCTTTAAAAGTTATTTCAGCAACTACAAAAGTTATTTTGACCACCGGGGAAGTGTTTACAACCACTACAAAAGTGATCCTCACTACTGACGAAGAGATTACAACCACTTTAAAAATTCTTTCAGCCACTACAATAGTGATCTTGGTCACTGAAGAAAAGATCACAGTAACTTTAAATGTTATCTCAGCCACAACAAAAGTGATATTGACCACTGAAGAAGTGATCACAGCAACTTTAAATGTTATTTCACCATGTTTACGTTATTGTAATTTATGTGCCTTTTAGTCACAGGTAAATTGGATCATTATTTAGGATTACATGTACATATTTCATTTTAAGACACTTATATATGTAAATATTAAAAAAATATATATCAACCATACCTGTTTTGACAAAATAACTTTGGTATGATATCTCATTTTGTGTTTATTAAAATATCATCTATGTTTTACTATGATTATGGGATTTTGCTATATGTGTACAGATTTGTTTTCTGCAATGCTTCATGTTTTTCTAGCCTTCAGGGCCCCACGGTAGATGAGCAATGCTCAGTGGGTTAATACAATGTACTTCGTCATACATATTTGTTCCCTATTTACATTTATGTAAACCTGTGATTTGTATTGTTGTTATACCCTCATTAAATGGAGTATTTATTATAATTATTATTATTATTATTATTATTATTATTATTATTATTATTATTATTATTATTATTATTATTATTATTATTATTATTATTATTATTATTATTATTATTATTATTATTATTATTATTATTATTACAAGGTTAGGTCATCTCTAGCTCGGACTAATAATTCAGTTCAGACAGAACCACTGTAAAAGGTAGAGGTTGCCCTACATAATAAAAATGGTTTCAGAATCTTCCGCCATTTTAACTATGTTTATAAAAAAAGTTCAAGGACAGCCTTGTTAGATTCTATTATATATGGTCTCCTGAGGTTTGTCGGACCAATGGTGTGTCGGACCAATGGGGTGTCGGACCATTGGTGTGTCGGACCAATGGTGTGTCGGACCAATGGTGTGTCGGACCAATGGGGTGTCGGACCGATGGGGTGTCGGACCATTCGTGTGTCAGACCAATGGTGTGTCGGACCAATGGTGTGTCGGACCAATGGGGTGTCGGACCATTCGTGTGTCAGACCAATGGTGTGTCGGACCAATGAGGTGTCGGACCATTGGTTTGTCAGACCAATGGTGTGTCGGACCAATGGGGTGTCGGACCATTGGTGTGTCAGACCAATAGTGTGTCGGACCAAGGAATCTGGGATTTCTTGGTCGGACCAATGGCATGTTTTTTAATATGCAGTGTAATATAGGCCTACATATCATATAGGCCTACACCTACATACACCGCTACCCCATTCTCTCCCAACTGGGCGCATGACAGGGATGATGGTGGCCTACCGTCACGCTGGAGCATAAATAATTAAACAACAGTGACTTTTAACTTTAAATTGGTCTAATCTACTCTCGAGGACAATGATTGATACTATAGTTGTATTCCTTACATTATATAAAGTCATGTCATTCACTTCCCTAATCCATTATTAGCAGATTAGCGTAGCTTTATAATGCTAGCAGCGCGGATAAATTGGCAAATACGGTATTCCTATTAATCTTAGGGTCTCTTAAGAGTTTGTCGACATAGACGCTGATGTCATCTTACACCCTTCAACACTGTTAACCCCACATAGAAGTTAATATTCATTCAATGAATAACATTAATATGTTGTACCTAATTATCGTGTTAAAAACTATTTTATACATGGCACATTGTTATCCATAAACTAGTGAAAAAACAGTTGCTATTAATAAAGTTATAGTATAGACATATATTATATTCACAACTCTCAGATTAGTAAATAATGATCAGGTGGTCTCGCCAGCTACTGTATGCATGTACGCTGCTTCTGCCTGGTGTGTGGTCCAGAATCATACACATTGAACCAATTATGAATGAACGTTGGGCCAACGCTGACCGCTATATCTCGGCCAGGGCTACACCTCTTGCCACAGAGTCTCAATTACAGCTTAAAGATCGACTTCTGACGATCCCCGCAATGAAGGAAGTAAAATAAGTCTAGGCCTATTTATAATGGCCGTGTACCTATAACATAAGTATTCAAATGAAGGGGAAAAAGCTAACTAAGACATATGTATGATGATTTCAAATTGAAAAAAACCTTTGGTGTTTATGGTTCATACACAAATATTCCAGCGCTCTAAAGGTAAAGACTGTGCCTCTTATTATCAAAGCATAGAGTGAACAAACACGTCTCAGCAAACACGAGACGTTGAGCCAATGTTGTTTCAATGTTTGGCCAGCATCGCAGATGACGGGCGTACACTGCCCCCATGGAGACAGAACACTGAGAATGAGAGTAACAAACAGGTGGCGCTGACACAGTGTTATGTTAGGGACGCACCATTTGATATCTGGGGGGGGGGGCAGAGTTTTTTTACCTCCGGTGGAAAACAAGCTTTTTTTGGCGATCAACCCCCGACAATTTTGTTTTTATGTTTCGTTGAAGAATTTTTTTGTCATATGCTTTCACTATTATATACGTTACCATTTGGTGTTTTTTCTGGTCAACATATTTCTCATCAATTTCGACAACAAACTTTTTTTTTCTGCCCACATTTTCAACAAACTTTTTTTTCTGACTTTTGTGGCGACAAACTATTTTTTTCAATTTTATTCTAAGCCCCCCCCCCCAGATATCAAATGGTGCGTCCCTTAGCAGATTTAAAAGTGAAACACTGATTGAACAGCATTTAAATGAACAGCCAGCTGATCTAAATGACTATAGTCATTACCAGGGTTGTTTTTCTATTGTGTTTACTGTAGTATATGCCCTTATGTTGTTTCGTCGAATTTTTTGGTACATTTTAAAAAATTATATTTTTTAGAAAGATTATATGATAATCTGACGAAAAAATATGGTTGGCATTTTTTTGGCGGCCGTTTTAAATTATTGGCGGCCATTTTCATTTTTTCATACAAATAATCTATTTTTCTTCATATCTCGGTCAATAACGAGCGGATTTTCGAGATTTGTATGTCTAAACATATGTTTTCAAGAGCTAGGAATCGTTTAAGACACATATATTTGTCGTAAATGTAATATTACGCTTTAAATTATATAAAACCGAGTGTCATCTAGTAACTCTACGGGTATTATGTGACCTCTGCTATGATGCTTTTGTATCTGCATGATAGTCTTGCAGAAGCTTGCAGAAACGGAGAAGATACAAATGAGGCACATGAAAAACGGCTCGATACAATGAATACAGCTTGATGAATTTGATTCCTCGAACAATAAGTATCCCATGTATAGATGGGTTATGATGTATATGCGACAGGTGATGAGCCTTATTCAGTTCGTGCGGGGAACTCGTCAGAGGAATTGGAACTTGCACTTAGCCACATTAGAAGGGCTATGTATATGGTTCTTTGCATATAATAGATTGGACTACGTGCAAAATATACCTTCACATTTAGCGCGAATGTATTATTTCAAGACCACAAATCGCCAGGTGTGAAACGACATGGAAAAAGGCGGATTAGCTATCAAGAAAACTCATCCACAGCTGTCGGTGTTGACCAGGCACAGAATATCAGGCATCAAAAAACAATACTGAAGCTTTTTCTGAGATACTGCTTGTGTATTCCAAATCCAAGAAAGTGAGAAGATGTTGGACATGACGTAAAAAAGCAAAATTCACCAACAGTTCCTCACAAACAGTACAATTACCCGTCAAGAAAAATATGTAAACCAGCTAAAAATGGTTTTGAATGTTGTTTAAATGTAACGATGGTAGTGAAAGTAAACTTTATATTTTGATGACAAAAGTAATAATGCCCGACGATGTCCAAGATATCATACTTCGTAGAGAAGAAAAGGCGAAGTTGCATACAAAGAATGTGTGAAGGGAAGAATTTGTGGAGAGAGAGATATGTGACACAAAATGACAAAAATAACATATTTCGGATGGAGCGCAGGGTGTAAAACAATAAAGGTTGATGTGGGATCAAACGAAATGATGATGAAGACATCGAATTCCATGATGACACATCTCACGTAATCACAAGGTGATACAGGGACATTGAGCTAGAAAAGTGATTGGAGAGTATGAATTTTCAACTACAAACCAGAAGCTGATGTGTTCTGATGGTCAATACCGTAGATGTTCAGATAAAGCTTTGCTGATGCATCATCTTGAAAAATCGAAAATGAGCAAAGTATATCCCAAGAATCTCTAGATCAGACATGTATATTATTTGACGAAATGGCTGTGGTAATGATGAACAAGCTATTTTCAAAGATTCTATCAGTAATTGTAGTGATCTGGCCGACTCCTTTGTGAATGCAATTGGCACAATTATGTACTGTTTGATAAAAAAACTGTGAAGTCATCGATGACAGATTAAAAGACAACAACGAAGAGGTGAAAAATCATTGTACAAGCCAGAAGTTGAAGACTCCATACAGATCAGAGATTGTTTTGTAGATAAGAAAACTAAAGAACTTCTATCAATTTATTTAGCTCAAATGTGGTAGAAAAAAGTAATCAGCAGTCACAACTGTAACAATGTTAAGTAACAGGTGTCTAAATTGGGGGTTTCTGTAATTAAGGGGTGGAATAAACATTCTGTCCTGGGCTGTTTACATGAGAACCACCTGGTGGAGACGGTATTGCGACAAGTACTGATTGTCATACAGGACGTCCCCTAGTTCTGGTGGCCTGTGTGAGTCGGTTCTGGAAAACAGCCCAGGAATGTGAATGTATATCAAAGTAAGGATCCTGATTGGTGGAGACGTCATTTCACCACAGGAAGTGACCACGCCCGTCGGGATCCGCTATAAAGGAAGGCGCCCACAGCCTTCGATAGGAAAATTCAGAGGAAATTGAGAGAGAAATTGGGGAGAATTCTAACAGAGACGTTTCGGGTTTGGACAAGTTTAGTGGGAGTTGCTTCGGTATCTAACACCTTGTAGATCACTGAAGCAACAGCAAAATTATCAACAAATTACACAACGAGATATAAGTACTAACATCGTGTACTGAGAAATTGAATGTTTTACGCTTAATATATATTTTATATATATTCAAGACTTTATTATTTTATCCACGAGTGTTGTGTTTGCCGTGCCAGAACATTGGGACAACGATAGCGTGTCAACGTATATAAGACCCGTTTACATTGGTGCGTATGACCAGGATTGTGTCAACGCATAGACCTTTTTACATTGGTGCCGTGACCAGGATTTGTGTCACGGATAAAACCCGTTTACACAACAAAAACCCATAAAGGTGTATTATCAAATCAGTCCGCAGAAAATGTTGTAGATCTGAATAGTAGTGAGGAAGAAGCAGACACTCTTCTTATTCTTTATGCTGCCGGGATACAGCAAACAGGATATGATGTACATAAAATCTAATGCATCGGACACAGATGTCATGGTTTTGGCAATTTCAGCGATGGAAAAACTGAGAGGTAACACATCAATCATAGAAGGAACTGGCCCAAGACGTCGCATTGTGAAGCTGCAGCCAATCTATGATGCTCTTGGTGAGAATAAAGTTCAAGCCATTGGTGGTTGTGACACCACAGGCCATATCTTTGAGACAAGCAAAACATTGTGGTGAAAGTTTTTCTTCAAATCCAATGATAGCGTAATCGGATCGCTTACTGCCTTGGGAAAATGTCCAGAACCAACAAAAGAAGTGTTTGAATGGTGTGAGGAAATAATTTGCCGAGTGCTGAGAGTAAAAAAAGAAACATTTATTACAGCGAAGGAGCTACAGTTGTGTTAAGTATGTGTCATGTTGGCTGCTCCTGTAAACAAAATAGTATAGAATGTACGGGGTTACGCACACGTGATAGCAAATCCTAATACGTGTAAAAATGTTCAGCATCTCAACATCGATGCCATAGAGATTATTAGTCACGAATAATGTACTCTGAAATCTTGTCGGTAGTATTGAATATACACACACAGTATACATAACTATACTTTCATGTTTTTATATTGTTCCAATACGATATATTATCAGATAATTATGGTCACACGATTTTGTTATACTCATTTACATAAAACATTAGCCTGTTATGATCAGTTGGCAATCAATTGGATCAATTTATTCACTTGGGGTATAGTTACCTTTACATATATGCAATCAGGTTAACATTTTAAACACTAATGCATATAACGGGTTATTATTTGCTTAGCCTAACTGCGTCCATTTATAAAAATACACGATGTTTTATTATTATTACTATACACGTGATACAAAAATTGAGTAGTTCTGTTTTTAAATTGTATAACGTGTTTTCATTTAGAAGTAGTAATTTGCACATTAGAAACGCAAGTACTCAATAAAGACCTGTGAGGCTAAAGGGTTAGGTAAAATTTATTATATTACTAGTCACATAATTATTCAGCAAGGTTGTACTTTATGTGTGGAATATTTAGTTTTAATTTTAATGTTGCCAATATAATGGATAACATAACAAGATCTAATTAAATGATGTCATTATATAGATTTTCCCCTGTATTTTATATAATTGAAAGCGTTATATTATATTTACTCTAAATATATGTGTTTTAAACGATTCCTAGCCCATGAAAACATATGTTTAGACATTAAAATCTCGCAAATCCGTCAATTAATAGTTGAAATATATGACAAACTCTGTTTTCAGTAAAAAAAAATCAAAATGGCCGCCAAGCATCCAAGATGGCCGCCAAAAAAATGCCAACCATATTTTTTCCATAACTTGACATCCAAACTACATATAAAAATCGGTTTCCGAAAATGTACCAAAAAATTCGACGAACTCAAAAAACTACACTTAAGGGCATATACTACTGGGCATTCTCTGAAATAATTCCGTCTTGATTCAGTTCACACAGCATTATTAGATTTGACCTAGGTATTATTAGACGTCCAGACCATTGTTCTGACTGTCTACTGAGCTCTATCTGGCCGTCTACGAAGCACTATCTGGAAGCGACAAATAGGCTGCATTGGTCCAGCATCAGTGTAATGTATTTCCAGCGTTTTTGACGTTGGCCAATATTTAACCAGCTTCGGGCCAAGGTTGCATGTTTTTTAACTAATAATGCTTGGTACCCCTGTCTCTGTGAGCAGCTCAGTAACTTGAACAGACGACCCGCATTAAGACACACAGCTCTGTGGCAGATGGAGAGAGAAGTCGGCGGCGGTACCACCCCCTCTGTTTAACGTACCCAAAACGAACACACGACGATATAAAGCCTATGAGCCGAAATATTTATAATAATTTGTTCACCCTTTAAACCATATATTTCTCAACAGAGTCAGTTGTAGGCCTATAAACGGTGCTTATCTACGTCAAAACAATGTTGGGCTATTGATGGTACAGTTTCTGCGATGCTGGCCCAACATTAAACCGACATAAGTTGAATGTATCTTGTTTGATGCATGCGATATGATATTGACCTAGCATTGATTTTTATGCTGAGCAATACCTGAACTTATATTTTATTCTCTTGATTTGGTATGCTTTGTTATGAACCATTGACTGTTAGTTTGATTGTGAATGTCAAAGAAATATAAACATGAATATAAACATGATAAATTATTAAATATAAATATATAAATATTACATGGAAAAATGTCTACTATTAAGTACTATTTTTCTAAATGACACCAGATTTACTTTTGTTATCAGTTTCTATATGCGCACACAACCCCTCTCCTATAAATGGGCGTGTCCAAATTTCAACAATAAACAAAACTTTGGTTCATGGAATTTAATGGCGGGGTAGACACAGGGGAGGGGTTCTGGTAACGACTATGTCCGATAATCAGTTCAGAACACTGGCATTATTAGAAAGAAGCCTCTTCGGGCTCCGCCCTCAGAGGCTTCTTTCTAATAATGCCGTGTTCTTCACTAATTAACTAATACGTAACATAGGCCTATGTTAACCAAAGATTGCCCCTTCCTAGCAGACACAATAGATTGACCCAGAGTTGTTTTAATGTCGGTCCAGCATTAAAACAATACCGGGACAGCGTCTGTTTCCGGGATCAGCGGGAGGGGGGGGGGGGTGGAGTGCGTCCCTGGGAGGGTGGCATTACCCTCATAGCGGCGCATGGCGGTGACCATGTCCACATGATCATGCAAGTAACTCATCACGTTGAGCCATCATTGGGCTGTTGCCGGGCCAGCGTTAAAGACGCTGGTATAATCTTAAAGCATCCCATGTGACGAGGGGGGGGGGGGATGGTCACCCCTATAATGGCCGGCACCATGATGCCTGGGCACAGACACAGTGAGTGAATTTGGGTCGATGCTGGGTTGTTACTAGGCCAGCGTTGGATACATTGGACCAACATTAAAGCAATTTTGGTCACGCGAAGTGGTGAGTGTGCAGGAGATAGAGGCAGTGATCACCCATAATGCAGGTAGTGTTATTTGAATTATGACCCAACGTTGTACAGTGTGGGCCAACCATAATAAGTAAACGGGAAGATCTTTCAAAAGGTAGTAAGTGGTCACGTATACCAGACATAGTTACCGTGTTTAACGTTTTCATTCATAACTTTGTGCCAAGATATTCAAAACCTTAGCAAAAAACATAATATTAAATGAGTGAAAATTAGGAGTGAAAATGAAAATATTACTCTTATTATTGTCATAGTTATGATTATTATGATATTAAGGGGAAATTATTATTATTATTACTGAAGATGTGATCACAGCTACTTGAATCATCAAACATAATGTACCCCCTTGAATTTTAAGCGGTAAATTTAATTTACTAAAAGGCATGTTGTATATATTTTTTCAACTACAGGTAGTTATTCCAAGAATTAAACACTAGTATTGTTACAAGATGTTATGTGAAACTAAAATATGGGGTTTATTATTACATGTAATAACCCTTTAAATCCCAAATTGCATATCTCCTATGCTACGTGTATATGCAAGCCAGATAAACAAAACCCTCTCCCTCCTCCTGGGCGGGATTTTTCAAGACAACAATTTTTTAGACACCTTATTGTTTATCTGTTCTATCTGCTTGTTTGCTCTCAAAATATTGGGGCTCGAAAAAATAATGGGTCATCAAACATATGTACCCCCTGAATTATAAGCGGTAAATTTAAATTCCTAGAAGACATGTTGTGATTGTTTTTTTTAACTCTAGGTATGTGTTCCATGGAATAAATACTAGTTATGGTAATGGAAGATGTTATGTAACAAGAAAATAAAGATAGATTAACAAATATGGGGTTCATTATAATATATAATGACTTTTTCAATCCGAAATTATACGTATTTCGTGCTATGTGTATATATGAAAACCAGAAATGAAAAACATCCCCTACCCCCTCACCATGGCCTGGATTTCTGAAGACAATAATTTTTAGCCACTTTTTTATTTATCTATAAAATATCTGCTTGTTTGCACTCAAAATATTGGGGCTGGAAAAAATATCGGTTCATCAAACATATGTACTCCCTGAATTTTAAGTGGTAAATTTAATTTCCTAGAAGAAATGTTGTGATTGTGTTTTAACTCCAGGTGTGTGTTCCACGGAATAAACTCTAGTTATGTTACTAGAAGATGTTACGTGAAGTGAAAATAAATAAAAAATAACAAATATGGCGTTTATTATCATATATAATGACCCTTTAAATCCCAAAGTACACGTCTTCCGTGCTATGTGTATATGAAAACCATACGTGAAAAACATCCCCTACCCCCCTCCCCAGGGGCGGGATTTTTGAGGACAATAATTTTTAGACAACTTATTAGATATTTATTTAATATCTGCTAGTTTGCACTCAAGATATTTGGACAAGAACAATTAATGGGTCATTTTAAACAGTAAATTTAATATCTGGTTGTATCTATTTGTTCCACTCTAGTTATTTATCCCAAGGATTACAAATTAAAATCACCATAGTTATGTCAGTAGAAGATGTTATGTAAATAAAAAAATAACTTAAATGAACAAATATGGGTTTACTATTACATCATACATGAAATAACCCATTAATTCCTATATTACAGGTCAGTTATATTTAACCAAGGTGTGATAAAAATTTCATCATGTCAGTGGCATTTAGAAGGTATGGGCATTAAATAATCTGAAAAATCACAAAGGGTTTAAAAATATGATCCCGACATAGGCCTATATCACTGATTGATAATTAGCAGGTGCAACGCTAGGTGCTGATAAATAGGTCTAAAAAGTTTTTTCTTTTATTAATATTCTAGATAACTTGTTACCACCAGCTAGTATGCATAGTGTACGTAACCTTTCCAATAATTATGCAAACCCATGTTCCTAATAAGGCTTTTTTTTGTCTGAAAAAACCAACGCTATAGTTTTTCTGGCAATCAGAAGGTGCACGATATGCTCGTGCGATGTGTTTATTTTTAATTCCCGATATCCCTAATAAACATGTTGATATCTCTATTATTCATATTTCGATGCTGCATGATGACTAGCTTAGCAGGATATGTGGGCAACATTTTATCAACCTTAGGTTCTAAATTAACTTTTACATATTATTTGAACTATAATTAAGAAGTCCACACTTCTGAATTGGCACCGAAATAAAATTAAATGCTACAGGCACATGCTTATTTTATTGGTCTCTTTATGTATGTGTTATCGGACAATCATGTAATAATAGGTTAAGGTACCATACTAGAAACCATAGAAAAATCAAAGTAAGAAAATAACAATAAAAAAAACATTTTGGTATTATCGTATAAGTATACTTGCTCAAACACTGTCAAATCCAAATAATTATACAGCAAATAGGTGTCATTTTAATTAAAAGTAATTTCCACGAGATGCGGGTTATAGGGTTATCCTAATATAGTAAAGAAAACAAAGTAGGGTCTACTGCTGTATTAAAAAGATCAAAATATGAAAAATAAACGTTCACACTGGTCGTCGGTATTAGCTGAGAGGTCATGGGGCTTAGTGAGAGGTCGTGTGTGGCGATAATACGTCTTTGAGTTTTGTCTTTTTACACGAATTTCTATTTCACAACGCCTTAACTACATGTGTGTACACAATTACCAGCTGAAATGCTATATATTACATGTAATGTGGACATTAGGGAACTCTTGAAATGTTTTCAGATGAAAGGTTGACCACAAAAATAGGAGTGCAGATATTTTATGTTTTACTCTTTGGTTGTTTGATATAGGCCCCTATTGCTTGAAACCTGATTTTCTATAATACTTATTATCAGCTAATTTGCAAATTTTATGCTAATAGGTTCTCATGATCTTGATAACATATATTATATTGCAATCTCTGTCCATGAAAACCATAGGGTAGACATTTTTTCAAGATTCTTACTTGATAAGTTTCTGAGATATTGCTTGAAACTGGATTTTGCGTAATGGCTGCCTAATTTGCATATTTTATGCTAATTTCTTATTCTGATCCTCATTAGATATATTTTATTGCATTCGCTGACCATGAAAACCGTATTTTAGACACTGTTTTGAGGATTCTAACTTGATTAGTTGCTGAGATATTGCTTGAAACTGGATTTTCGGTGATGGCTGCCTAATTTGCATATTTTAACATATTTAGCCCCAACAGCTTGAATGCAAACAGCCGGATTTCAATAGGTCTATATTCAGAGGCTTCAAAAATAACCACCGTGAAAAATCCCCAGGTGGGGAGGGGGGGGGCGGGGGGCCCACGGTCTACAGATTCGAATTCAGCACATAGACATTATGGAAAAACAAGTGGATTAAAAAGTATACACTATAATCCCGAGCAAAGTTCCATGTTTCAGATTTCAGGCCAGGCTAAATGGACATATTTTCATGAAAGACAGCAATATACTTTCATTAAAAAATATGTATTACATTAATGAATATAAATAACATTTATTTTTATACATACACATATCTGGGTTCAGAAAATTTAGGCCAGATATATTGTTATGACCAATACCTACGATTTACTATGTCGTTTTCTTCGACCATGCTTACTAGTTTGTTTTGTTCATTTTGATTATTTTATAATAAAAAATATTCTTGAGCGTATGTGGAGAGACGACTATTTACGCTACTGGAAAGCGCGATGTATTCTTAAAACGATAATTTAATTATCTGTTATATGGTATATCGGGTGTGCTGATTGGTTAGTCAGAAAATCAATGACGTACGCTTACGAACCCTACCCCCTAATTTTATACATGTTTGGGGTACCCCAATTAAACCGATCAAAATATAAAGTTTGTCCTTATTGTTTTACTGGAAACATCTCATGTCATGTTTTGGACATATCAAAGCTTAAACAAAAGTTGGTGTGGGGTGAGTAGTGGGAGAGGGGGGTGCACGGTGACCAAATCTACATCCCTACGTTGTATGGTGCCGTTACTTTCACCCAGTAGCATGATGATAACTCACAGTAGCCCTATATACAATAATTATATCTAGTGTATTGTCTGCTTACATATGTAGAACGTATCTATGGACTATCTCTACCTTTAACATGTTTAAAAAGAACCATGGCTTGTATCTGTGTTTCATTTCTGGCCAAATACATGCCGATTATTGACAATTTTGTCATCGGTGGCGGCCATTTTGATTTTTTATAAAACCACTGGAGGAAAAAATGGAAACATTTTCTTTATTGATCTATGGGTTGTATGTTAGTGGAAAAAAACATTAATTCAAAATCAACATGAACATGACACGGAATTACACACTGACATATACTAACATGCGTGATCAGCGATCACCACACCTCTGTCCTGGTTCATAGCACCCACTCAGCAGTAGGCCTGTGCGTTAAAAAGTTTAGCAAGCGTGACTGTGATTGATCAATGGATTCCCGGTAGGGGGGGGGGGGTGCCTAATTGGGGTTCGGCGCTTATCGTATCTATCTGTGCAAACAAAACTTTATACCAGCCAGCGAAAACAGTCAGCCCAACGTTTATTGTGCACTAACATTGTCCAAATACCGAACCAGTGTTAAGGCTCATATACATGATATATGCCCATGTTTGACATTAAAACAATTTATTTCATATACAAAAAATGTCATCATCTCGTATGACCTCTCCAAGCTACTAATAAGTGATCAGGCGATTTAATGGGATAATAACACGCGTGATCAGTGATCGCCACCTATGCACGCACGACACCTATGCAAGCACACGTAGGTTACAAATGTCATCGGATCTCGTGAGTGTAACCCACACTCACATAATCTACTGACAAATTACACTTATCCCAGACGTCGTGTGAATGTCACACCTATTGTCTTTACTCTCTGTAAGGCGCCTGCGGTATTGGCCTTTGATCACCACTCCAAATGCCAAACAGTGTAAGAGAGTTATTAAGGGATTTTTGTAAATTATTAAATAATAATTTTTTGTACAAATGGTGCTCTATATAAAACAATACTATGTAGCTTAATGATATTGATGCGTGTTCGTGATTTTTTTATTATTATTATCAGAATGCGTTAGAACAGTCAATGTGTATCAGATATAATGTCAATCAGCTCACATATCCACAAGCCTAAATCACCTCCCGCGACATAATGCTACCCCGCCATAATGCCAAAAAATGGTAGAGTCCCAATGTTGGCGTCATATCGAGGTAGTACTGTATATTGGAAGTCATTTGTTACATAGTACTATTATAAATGTCTTGTTGTGGATGGTTCTATATTCTGAGACCCCTTGTTTACAAGGGTTCACCTGTCAAATTTGTGCTAAAATATCACACGTACCTCAGCTGTATTCAATCATACTTCTCATATTCTCACATTTTATGTGTTATATGATGCACTTATATATGTTGTTTTACGTATTTATTGTTTCACATGCAATTACTCTTGCTGTTCAACTAACAAACTCTAGAAATATCATACTTTTTGTCAAAATGGTATATTTTCTATTATTTGGTAAAAAAAAACTTTTTTATGCTTGGAATGTATGACATCAATAATTGTGGAACAATGTATGCCATCAATAATGGCTTTTTGCACATGCCATAAAATATTCAAAACCGACGGGAGATGTAGGCCCTATTTGCTACATAGTCCCCCGGACTATAGTTTCAACAGTAATTAATTTTAGAGTGGGATCCTTGCAGTTATGGATGGAGAAAGAGGATGGACAGTAAGTTCTTTTGTGGTTATAGATGGTCTTTTTTACGGAGACCAAAAGAGTGACGAGTATGATGATTACAGTGATGACGAGCCCTATGAGAATCAAGATGAAAATGACAAAATGGATGAGATCAATGAAGGCGAAAGCGATTGCAACGAGGCCGAAATGTTATCAATTTCATCAAACAAATAGTTACGTATATTTCTAAGCTTCAATAAAACAATCAATATTGATTAAAGTCGGAATTGCGCCGTTTTTGTACACAAATTGATATTGAAATTGACTTGACCTTTGACCTTGAAAACATAATAATGGACATACGAATTATCCAAATCGACTCGGTGGTTACAGAGATATGACATTTTTTAGTTCTCACGCGGCAAATTGGACCAAACTGGAGAATTGGAGGTGACCATGGTAACACTACACGGACGCACTGAAGAGTCAGGGGATAAACGGACGGGCGAGCGAACGAGCGGATGGAGGCACGAACGAATAAGCAAAAGGAACGAGTCAACGCCGCTTGAAGACACAACCACTCACAAAGTTTAATTTAAACATATAGTAGTTATAATAAGATTTCCCGGAGTATAATCCCCCAAAAATATACGTTTTGAACAACTACCCTGGGTACATCATATGGCACTGCTTACATTATACGGTCTAGAAGACGCCTAATTTAGGAAACCAGTTAATTTATTGAAAGGACACCACATTCTTTTCCACTTACTTGTATCTTGTATTTTCATTCGGTCTGTACCAGGGATATGGGTGGTCGGTAAACCATTGCTTCCGACTGTCCCTTTCTTTTTCTGCCAGTTTCTTGAACATTGACACCCAACTTGTAGTTCCAGCTTTGGGGATTTCACAATACACCACTTTATGATAATGATCTACTACAGCTCTCAGGGTGCTTGTATTGGCCGTTTCAGGGGCTGGTATAACATACTCGCCAGCATGTATGCGCTTACATACTTCATCAATTTTTACTGTAAAAGGTGTGTTTGCAGATGCTAAAAGGGTGATAAAAACAAATAATATGGCTAATATTTTATTTAACAACGCATTCTGGTATGTTGGATAAATGTGACAGATACATTTCAATAAAAATTCTGATGCATAAATGGTTATGTATATATACGTACGTATTTTATGAAATTAAACACGTTTAAGTAAATACGTGTCATAAGACAACTCAAAGCAGATAGCTGGATTATTTTATTTGGCGAACATCGCTTGCTACCAACCTTCGCAACATATCAAAGAAAGAATTGCAGGATTATATTAACACGACAACATTGAGAAATTCCCAGACTATGATTGAAATCTACACCTCATTTGTTCACTCTCCACTTCCCCTCCCTACTGTGACCGCCATAGCCGTTAGCTCACACACGATCGCCGATTTTTAGAATTTGTATATATTTTGACCGCTTATATGGGGGTACCCTCAAACCTGTCTAAAATTAGGGGGTAGGGTTACGCAAAACGTGTGTCTTTGCAGTTCATGTATTGCATGATGCAGTGAGTTAAACCGTTATCTCAACACATACGTTTAAACATTTTTTTTATTATTACAAATAATCAAAATTAACAGCAAAACAAACTAGTCAACATGGTCAATGAAAACGACTTGAAAAAGACATATTTATTGGCCATATATATATTTGACCTATGTTTTCTAAGCCCAGATGTGTATATCCCAAAAACTGAGTGGTATTTAAATTTGTACAAGGCATGCATAATTTTAAATGAATAATATTTCAGTTTTTTTTTTAAAAGTGTGTATTTATCCTGGGTTGAAATATGAAACATTTAACTTTGCTCTGCATTTAGGGCTATATTTTCTTCTCCCGCTTGTTTTTACATAATTTGTGTGTGCTGAATTTGAATCTGCCGAATGCAATTCAATATTTGGTAGCCTTCACCTCCAAATGAGCAAAACAAAAACTGGCCGCCAAAACCAGTTCTTTTCTACATTAATTTTGTATTACACATTATTACACGATTTCTGGTTTCTGTATGATTTGGAGTTGATTAATTTATGTGTCATGTTTTTCGATCAAAATGACCTATATTTGCCCTTCAAATTCAAAATGGTTACCGCCAACACACAAAAAATATTTTTGTGCATGTGAACTATAATATCATAATATCATAAGTAGGAAACAGTCAATCAGCCGATCACAAACTGGAGTACGGCGTTCCGCAGGGGTCTGTACTTGGGCCTTTCCTATTCAAGGTCTCTTCTGCGGCTACAGAGGCGATTCTGAAGAAACATGGCATCAAATACCATAAGTATGCTGACGATAAACAAATCTACCTTTTCTACAGACCACATGTACCGGGTGATCTAGTATGTGCTATCTAACACTACAAGCATGCTTTAGAGAACTAAAACAACTTCTCCCTACTCTCAAGCTGAAATTAAAGGACTGTAAGACAGAATTCCTCGTACTCATGAGTCCCCATCAGCTCAGAAAGTATGGCTTACCCGACCTTAAAACTTGGTACAGTACTCATTAAGCCCGCTGTTTCAGTTCGAAATATTGGAGCTCATTTCGATCAAATGCTCACAATGGTCAGCTTTATCAACCACAAGATCAAAGTTGCATCATACAACCTGCGACGAATAGGATCAATTCGCAAGTACATCACAGCTGGTATTTGCCACAAATTAGTTGTTGCACTCGTAACATCTAATATTGACTACTGTAACGGACTCTTAGGTGGTCTGGCTGCAAAAGATGTGGACCGTCTTCAGCGGCTCCAGAACCGTGCAGCAAGGCTCGTAACACGCTCGAAGGTTGCAATGCATATAACACCTATCCACAAAGACTTACACTGGCTGCCCATTCAAGAGAGAATAAATTATAAGATCATTGTGACAGTATACAAATGTATCCATAGACTAGCTCCAAACTATCTATCATCCATTCTGACTACCAGAACACGAGACAATCGACTTCGTCAAAAACAGGTGTGTCATGAACTTAACACTCATTCCTGTGCCAAAGGTGTTGGTAAACAGTCGTTTGGTACACGTGCCCCAGAACTTTGGAACAAATTGCTACTGAACATTAGGACAATTCGCACACCGCAATCTTTTAAACGGACATTGAAAACACACCTATTCCAATCTGCATATAGATTACTCTGATGGCCCACGTTTTTTGCCTCGTTTTTAATAAGATACTGCAACTTTTAACACACATGACTTTTTATTCTGTAAGCGCTGTGATCGGCTACGCAGCTGGATACAAGCGTCTAAAGAAATACAATAATAATAAACAACATCTAAAATCGAAGAAAAATAGATTGCGTAATACGGCAGATTAGGTTAAAAGGCATTTGAAACTGTGTTTAAGCACAGTATATCTTAACATATTAATGTGCTTAGTACATGATTTTAATAGTAAATATGTAAATAGACGTCCATATTGGACTATAGGTCAGATAAATAATCACAATTTTTTGTTTCGGCCCGAAATTCCGCCCGAAAAATAACAAAAAGAGATTTAACTTACATTTCGATATCCATTTTGTTTCTTGTTCATATATGAAGGTGAACTTCTCGGCCATTATAGATTTTTTCTTTCAAATTTATTCGTTAGTAACGTTTATTCCTATTTTAATATGTTACCATAAATACGTCATATTATCGTCAACATTTTTAGCAATATACTTATAGTAACAGTAAATATATCAAAAACGGCGGATGTCTAAAGGTCATTTCTTGCCAAAGACAAAAGAAAACAATTATCAATTATAAATCTTTTAGAAACCATAAATTGTGCTTTAATGTGCGACAAACTATAACAAATATGGGATTTTCCTAACATGTTGGTGGCCATTTGTGTTTTGTGTTGCTAATTTAAATGTGAAGGTCACCAAATATAGGATGTTATTCGACAGATTCGAATTCAGCACACACGCAAAGATTTATGTTTCAGATTTCATCCCAGGCTTAATATACAAATTTCATTAAAAAATATGTCTGACATTTGTAAATATAAATAACACACATTTTGAAGCATACACATATCTGGGCTCAGATAACATAAGCAAGATATGGGTATGGCCAACAACTAGTGTTTATTATGTCGTTTTCTTTGACCATGTTAACCAGTTTGTTTTGTTGTTAATTTAAAAAAAACATGTTTAAGCGTACGTGGAGAGACGGCTATTTACTCTACTGTACTGGGTGATGTATTATTAGAAAGGAAATTCAATGATCAGTTATATGGTATATCGCATGTGCTGATTGGCTAATCTGAAAATCAATGACAGACATTTGTGTAATCCTACCTCCCAATTTTAGACTGGTTAGGGGGTACCCCCATAAAAGCGGGAAAAATATAAAATACTGATATATTTCATTCCCTATTTTTGTACTGGTAACATCTCAATTTATATTTCGGACATATCAAAGCATAAAAAAGTTGGTGTGGGTGAGTAGTGGGGGGGTGTCTGCACGGTGACCAATTCTGGCCCATGGACTACAACAAAAAAAATCGAAATTCGATATATTTGCATATTCCGTTCTACGATAATGCATTCGGATCGTCGAATTTCGTTATTTCTCTATCGCTTAAAATACACACAGAAGGCACATTTTATGTGGCTCCAACGCTTTTTTTCACGGTCTTTTCAATTCATAATGTTTAATCATCTCTACAAAGACGAGCTTGGGCAACATGAACAGAAACTGTATTAAATTGTGAAAGAACGTGAAGATTCGTAAATCAGTACTCGTAAATCTAAATCTGAAAACAATTCTGTTGTTTTAAGAATAGACTGACGTCACAGCCTGTATTAATTCAAACGAATCAAGTGGATTGCAAATAATTCATTGAATATCCACGGCAATGTAGTCAATATGTCACTTTTTTAAATTTAGAGACACTTTTGATATACAATTTAGTTTACTTTTGTGTTGGAACGTTGAATTATTAACAATTTAACAGTTGTGTGAATTATGGCATACATTGTAAATAATTAATTTAAAAAATATGCAGAAACATCTTACTTTTATGTAAAGATTATTTAACGCTTACAGAGCGGGGATCGACTCTGGACGTCAGAATCTGACGTCTGCAGACGTAAGATTCTGACGTCTAAAGTCGATCCCCGCACTATAACATTAAAATATTTATAATGACCGTAGACTCATAACATGGGTATTTAAAGGAAGCGGAAAGAGCTAACTAAGACATTTATTATGATTTTAAATGAAAAAACCATGGTCTATATACTAATATCACGGCGTTTGGTTGTAAGGGTTATATAAAGCAGGCCTTTTGCTTTATATGTGTTTTATATGTAACTATCACAATCATATTTACTATATGTGTATGTGTATATATATATGTATATTTCTCCTGTACATGAAGTTAAATAAATAAATAAGGCCTAGTTATTCGGGATGCAATAGAGGTTTAAATATTTTAAAGTCGTAGATAATATAATTATGTGTTTATATTAAGTGTAAGTCCCATTCATTGACATGCCTAATTAGTAAATAAAATTATTTAATTAAATGCGTGAACACAATAATATATTTACATGTTTTTTTAAATGGCGTATTTACATTATATGGCATATTTCCCCAACTATTAAAGCGCAAAGGTATAGAAATTAAACAGAATTAAACTTAAAGTTGCGTCGCGGTACCGCGACTGACAACTTCAAATGAGTGAAAGACACTCTTATTCGATTATGTTGAGACCAAACATTTGCAAATATCTATGTTTACACATTAATTTCGTTCTCAATAACTGTTACTTAATCTGCTTACAAAACGGACTAAGAACAATTATAGTCCATCCTAACTGATAAATGGTTAATGAAGTACATACTGCGATCAGCACTGAAATGTTGTGGTGAATTGATATCTGCTATATCCACTTCTGTTGGTCGACACACCATCCAAACAACTAATAGAATCATCAAAATCTACAAATAAGTGTGTGTGTGTGCTTATTAGGTTACCATAGTATTTAAAGTGAACATTTTGTTCACCATCACAAGTATATATATAAACCACAGTAACAAGTTTATTGTGCTAAGAAAGGGGTGTTATTATCAGATTATAATGATTATGATGGATTGACGTTTTTCCTGACGTTTCAATCGTATTTTATAACATTATATACTACAGAACAGCTGTTCATTATACCTTAACACTGTCAATTCACTCATATTTTTTTTATTTGGGCACTATGTGTTTTACATAATCAATTAATTATGTTATTTTTTGTAAATGGGGGTGCTTTTGTCAAATGAAATTAGCGTCTAAACTGTGAAAGTACAACATGAAAGTTCAACGGTACGATAAACAATGTCATTGTTCTCAAATACATTAATGTCTTCAGAAAAGGGCATTTAGTATATCAACGATAAATCATCTCAAAATCCACATAATATGATCGATAAATATATATTTTATTGACATTTCCTCAGTTCGATATATATTTTTTTATATAATACAAGATCATATTTCAAAATTGTTAGAGCAGTGTGTCATTAAGTGAGCAAGGTAGAAATGCGCCAAATTATGCAAGAATGAGATATATTATCGACATTGTCAGTGTACAATATAAAATCAACCAGCACCGTGTTTGTTAAATGAGAAGGTGTTACATATTTTTGACTTCTTCAATGTAAATGTGGCAAAATCCTGAGGGGTGAAAATACCGTTGTTGCATATTATAGGAAACAATGGCGTTGTTAACGTATTTATTTTGGTTTTCATAATATTTTGTCAGTTCAAATTTTGCGATAGTTAAAAATATAATGGCACATGGAACAAAAAAGTAAATGTATGCCTTACGTTGGCAGATAGAAATGAACAATAAAATGCAAAAGAATGCAAATGCAAAAAAATCATTGAAAATCACAAGGGAATTCAGTCGTGGAAATAACGTTTTTTTAATTAAATCCTGATGCCACTTCATATATCTCTAGTAGTTTACTACTACTCTACTTTAGTTTACTACTACTTTAAAATTATTTTTATTCTTCAATCTATTTCACTTTTTGATGTGCTAGCTTTTTTACAGTAAAATCATTTGTGTAAATCAATTGTGTGAGCAACAACATTTGCTAAAACTTAGAAAAATGCACAGCTACTGGTGTGATTAAAAAAACATTTCATTCTTTTTATTTCTTTTAATTCTAGAAACAACTTTTTTCCACCAAAAGCAAGTATGGATTGGCATAACTAATGGTTATGCACATTCTTATGCACATTATCTATCCAAATTGAAAATATATCAAACCCTATTCCGAATAAAATTATAGATCTTACGGATTGTTTATTTAAGTATAGTAAATTGCTGAGAGTAACTAAGACAGTGCTACATACAGTGCTACATCTGCGCTGTCCGAATAATATTATTATTATGCAACCATGCAGAAAAACGATCAAACATTACAATACCCGAATAAGTATAACAAAATACATTGTACATATCTTACGTTGGCCAAGAGTAGTTTAGCTTGTCCCATTGTCAAGTATGATATGTAGCGTGATGTAGATACCATGTTAGCAACTTGTGTTCTGTATTCTGAAGTGATAAAATTAAAACATCAGGTTACATTATTAATTATTTTTGCTTTCCGTTATTTAGATCAATTATTTAAATCATGAATTGACAAACAAATGGGTATGCTCAAATGAAAGAGGAGTGATAAAAACTATAATATTCTAGATGTGTACTGAGATTTTATGTTACACAAGTATCCCACATAGCGTGGTTCTACATTTTAATGGTACTGATATCATGCTACAAGATACTATAGATAGAAAACTACAACAGTCGCCACCTTAATTAAAGCCGTAAAAACTTCCGCTACAACCAAAAATTGCAGTTACACTATTTTGTTGAGAAATAAATATCTTAGTATAAAATTGCAACATCAAATGACACTTGAACATGTGTTCGTGTTTGTACAATGTAAGTGCGCCTTGCGCTAAGTATTTTTTTTCCCGAGTTGGTATATGGTAGGTATGTAGGTTACATGCTAAAAAGATGTTGGAGCCATGCATGCAAACCTGGATGATCAACTTCCGACCCAGCTGGGATTCCCACCCGGTATCAGTCGTCGAGGCAGGTCCTCGACCAGTCTCCGATGATACATATAAAAACAGCAGTTGTATCATAAGATGAGCGAATATTTTTATACATCATCATTTGTGTTTTGTCAAAGCTATACATCATTTTTAGTATTTTTTAAAAATTTGCATCTACATATTAAATACTGTATTATTGATAGTTTTTATTTGAAAGAGTTCTCTTGATTGAGGCTTGCTGATGCTGCGTATTGACCTGTTATAATCCCATCATACATAACAGCTTATACTACCCAGGTACAAACAGGACATTGAAACAATGTTGCCTAAATATTAGTCCACTGTTTATTTTATGTTAGATCAGCATTGAGCCAGCATTGGCTCAATGTCTTGTGTTTGACACAAACCCTCCTGTTGTTTTGATGTTGATCCACAGCTCACGTCAGTGGTCCAGTATTTAAATAACGTCGGTCAAACGTTTATTTTTCTGGAGTGAAGAATAAATACGACACCTGTCATATATTCTTGTATTGAACTTTGTAACGTCAAGTGCTTGCTGGGTGGTCTGCCGGGTATGAACAGATAAATCATGCGATTCTTGGGTGTGTGTGTGTTTAGGGAGGAAGGGGGGTTTACGCCTGGGTGAGCACGTACACAGTGATACCATATAGTTAATAAAGACCTTAATAACTCTTTCGTGATGCGGACAGACAGCTCAACAGCTGATACGATATTGATAGATTGGGCGATATGGGCGTCCAGCTATCCTAACTAGTGTACACATTTTATTTCCTCTAAATCTTCATAGCTGTATCAGCCCGGTAAAATAAATCTGGTACAGAACACACCTTGGTATTAGTCATGTTAGTAGGGCGGAGTATAGTCCAGGCAACGAATGGCTAAGGTTCAACAAAATTGCTTTATTTAGTTTTTCAGTGAGATGGCCGCCAAATTTAAAATTTAATTAAAAACAAATTATACAGCACTACTATATCATTTTCGAAATATATTTTTTTGATTTTGTAACCTGAAAAGACTAGCTGATAAGGAATTTTGTGGTTTTTAAATTTTAGAAATCCATCAAGCGAAAAAAAGCTATGACAAAATTAATGTTCAATATATGAGGTTTTTACTATGATCTGGTTATCATGGCGGTAGTCATACTGAATGTGACCTTAAAGGGACTGGCCCACGCTAAAATCATCAAAAATCGGTGATTTTATTTTGGCTTCTTAATATGACCATATGATGTAAACATGTCCATAGACTAGAACTGCAATTTTTTTTATTTTTTTGTGCTGCGCATTCACCAGATAGGCTAGATATAGAGACGAAATTCCTGATTTCTAATTATTGACAACCATGTCAAAAATTAGAAATACGGGAATTCCGTGTCTATATCTAGTCTAACTGGTGAATGCGCAGCAGAAAAATTTAAAAAAAATTGCAGTTCTAGTCTATGGACATGTTTACATCATATGGTCATATTAAGAAACCAAAATAAAATCACCGATTTTTTGATGATTTTAGCGTGGGCCAGTCCCTTTAACCATGTACAATGGAGAGAAAAAATGAAGAAATAACACATTTACTATGTTATAATTCACTGTATTCTTCTTAAGAGATTAATAATACGGTAGGATGTATTGGCGCATATCGACACTCTAGTAGCGCCATACATTATATTATATTCACCTACCATCCAGAGTAAGTTCAAGGTAATAGTGTCAAGGTCACAGAGGTCAAATTTAAGAAATTGAGATATTAAATTAGCAAATTATGACTTTTTATTTCTAACTGACAATTGCGCGACTTTTCTTGCTTTGATGTTGAAATATTGTGAGAGTGGCCTTCATTTTGCGGCTATTTTGAAATAAAATTAGCAACAGCTTATTTCAAGGTCAAAGGTCAATTTCAAGGTAAAATATGTTTTTTTAGAATTGAAGCTAGGAACAAGTGTGTAATTTTTGTGTAATTTTCACTGGACAACCCATTTCTGATATAATTTTAATGATTTAATGTCATCTTCAAGGTCAAAAGGTCAATTTCAAGTTCATTTTTTTAAATATGATTTTAAAAAAGGAAAGGCGTAATATTCCTTTTTGGTGTGATTTTGACTTGAGAATCCATTTCTGATATTATGTTGGTGATTCAATGTCATCTTCAAGGTCAAAATGTCAATTCCAAGGTCAAAAACGATTTTTTATTATCAAAAACAAATAAGTTGATTCTTCTTTTTGCTGACTGGAAAATTCATTTTTGATATAATTTTAATGGTTCAAGGACATTGTCAAGGTCAAAAGGGTTATTTCAAGGTCCATTTTTGAAAATATGTTTTTAACAAATACAATTACAAACAAGCGTAATGCCTAAATGTGTGATTTTCTCTGATATTATTTTGGTGATTCAAGGTCATCTTCAAGGTCAATTCCAGGGGCAAAACAGGATGTTTAACAAACACTAATAGCAACAAATGTAATACCTCTTTTGATATGATTTTGATTAGATAATCAATTGCTGGTACTATTTTTATGATTAGAGCTCATTTTCAAGGTCAACACGCCAACATCAACTCCAAACGGGCAAAAATATAAAGTTAACAAATAAAGATAAGAGTCACTATGATACCTGGATTTTATGTGAAATCCATTTCCGGTAGTAGTTTCATCATTCAATTGCTTTAAGGTTTAAATGTAAATTCGGATGTCTCATTTCCGAAATAATTTCCACAAAGAAAAATAAAAACAAAGTAATGCATATTTTAGATGTGGTTTCTACTGCATTTTTTGTAGTAGGCTTTAATGTACTACAGCGTACGTGGTCATAAGGTAAAAATAACATTTTATTTGTCCCTCACCAAAATGTCAATTCCAAGGGCAGATTTTCCCCAAAACATAATGTTGAATACAAATTTAAAAAACGTAATACCTCAATACAGTAATTCATTTACATTATTTACATGATAAAAATCATGTATTTACACTATAAAAATGAAGACATATTTAACATTGAATTGTTGCATACTACACTCTTGGTCATATTGATTATTTTCAGGCAATCACAAACAACCTCCCTAATTGTAATGCCACTTAACATGGTTTTAGCTCTGTATGTCATACCATGTATATTATCATATGATTTTAACAAACTAACAATCTTGTATATACATGTACATATATCTCTTTCATTTCTATGACAAATAAGTCTGTAATGACTTTTCTTTTCTGTCAATAAAATATCTGTCTGTCTGTCTGTCTGTATGCAATTTGACGTTTAGTTTTTGTGTGTATTCACGCATATCTAAATTACCAACTGAACAATGTGCATGCACAAGCGGTCTAATTTACATGCACAATACTGATGATGATAGGCAGATGAACACATGACTGTGTTATGGTAGTCACAGTCGGGGGAAATATGTCATCATGCATGCGTCCTGGTGTCACTAAGTGACTTATTCGAAGTACCATGTACCGTGATAATTAAGGCGCTTCCTCTACGGTATCAGTCATCAGAGCAAAACAAGCCAGCCTCCAGTAGCAGAGATGCAACATGTAGACACATCCACACGAGAGTTTCTCGCAGTACAGTCGACAGAAGTTGATGTTGAAAAGACAAGCCAAGAAACCCCTTTTATCTGATCGAGCTAAACAGAATCACAAAGAATAGGCTCAACAGCACCAACATTGAGGGGTTCATCCACTGGAGGCATATACTGTCACTGGAGACATATCCTGATCTTTGATGAGTTCAGAAGGGCAGGTTTCGTCGAAAGTCAGGTCAGAGGTTGCAGAGTGACTACATGCATGTATGCTCGCGACTGCGGCCAACGTCAATGCCGACTCCTATTAGCGAATTCGGCTGGTGGGAAACACCCGATACTGAATAAACATAACTGACATTTTTGTTGTTTTTACACTTCCAGAAAATTTTAAATAATAGGCTACTGTTGTCTGACCTACCTTTACATTTTGCGCATGCCCATACAAAATCTTAGTAGATTGCATACAATGGTCAAATTGTGTATTAAAAAGTGTATTAAAATTGTGCAATTTAGTTACTTTCCTCGTTCGTGAGATCGAAAATGTTACAATGTTCAACTAACTAATAAACAATATGATCAAGAGTGCATAATGTAATTTGACTGACCATTTCGGATGCTATGTTGGAAGAATGCATTTTGGTAAAAAAAAAATATTCGTGACCAAAACATCAATTCCAAGGGCAAATTTCCCAAAAAAAACATTTGGAATAAAAATATTAAAAAACAAACATAATACCGCTTTTATACAATTTTTATTGGTAGTTGGTCTATACTAGTTTTGCTATTTTGAGAATAAATTATTATTTGTAAAATAGTCACACAAGTAATTTTTCATCAAAAGGATTAATATGCACAGATTGTATTATTTGTTTTTATTATGTCTTTGCCATACCATAGGCCATAATGTTCAGCGTCGACCATTGTGCAAACCAAATTGACCTTTTATATTAAAAAAATAAAACTCAAGCACATTATGCAATAATAACTACTCAAACTACTTGAGAACATTCTAAATCTTCTTAGCTGATAGTCACAAAAAAAACATTTTCGAGCTAAGTGTGCCTGTGGGGACAGGCCACACCAACAAAAAAGGATCAGATGAAGAAGGACTACATTGTCTGCATTTGTAATTTCCGCTTTTGGAAATGTAGGTCTAAATGTCTTGGTTAGTGTAGTATGAATGAATGACAGAATGAACTAGAGGTGAATTGTGACTTTTCAAGTAGCAATAATGTTTGAGCTAAGTTTTATGATTTTTTGGCGGTCATTTTGTATTTTGTTGGGTTATTTTTTTTATGACAGATTGATTGGAATTTTGAATACGTTTTTTTGGCAGCCATTTTGCATTGGAATTTTAAACTTCTGTATTCTGATTTCGGTGTTGGTAGAATGCTGCATCGCTGTGTGCGACGCTGGACAAACATTAAAACAACATTGTGTTGACGTTTTGTGTTTGATGGAATTACAACTGTCAGGTCAATGTCAAAATGTAGCATTTCAAGGTTTTACTGTCCATATCAGAGGCCCAATGTTGGTTCAATGCTGGGCCACTGTCTGAGACGCTGGCCCCGCATGAAACATCATTCGATATATGTATTTCAAGTATTAAATGTAAGTCAGTGGTGTCATCTCTGACAAAGGGCCCCTATCATGATTCCATTCATGGGGCTTCACCCGACATGTACATAGTCATAGCAGAAAACTTCAATACATAAGGATCATTGTGCCAAGGTTTGATGTCGATTGGATAAAAACTCAATGAGAAATAGTCTATCAAAATTTGACATTGCTCCATATAGTGATCAAGAAAATCCAGAATAAATCCGGAATAACATGGTGTATGATTTAGAAAAGTCATAGCACACCTCCCCAGAACCAAAGGATCATTGTGCCAAGATTTGAAGCTGATCGCATAAAAACTCCTGGAGAAATAGTACTACAAAATTCGGACACAGAGGAATAAACACTAGCGAGAACTGAAGCAAACTCAATATATTTGGGAAAAGCCCAAACATAATAAAAACCGAATTGAATGAAAGAACGGGCGTTTGTATACATGTCAATCAATCGATCAATAAAACTTCTATAGCGCCTATATCCTCAGCGGACCGAGCTCAGAGGCGCACAAATCCTTAGCGTGATCATATGTCATAATCGAGGTCAAAGCAGGCTCGTCAACAGGGAGCCGGGCTGCTAAAAGACTAGGGTGGAAAGTCAGGTCAAATAGGTGAGATTTAAGTAATTTCCGGAATGTTAAGAAATTTTTGACATTACGTATTTGCACAGGCAGGGCGTTCCATAAGGCTGGACCAGATATAGAAAAAATTATTGACCCAGTCTTAGTCTTTATACGAGGAACAACAAATCTATTCAAATTAGTCGACCGTAGATATTTTGAGCATTTCGGCCGAGCAAGTAAATCAGCCAGATATGCAGGTTGGTTTTCTTTTAGGGTTCGAAAAGTTATTGCGCATATTTTAAAATAAATGCGAAACTTGACAGGAAGCCAATGTAATCGTTTTAGAAATGGAACGGAACGACTTAATCGTGGGGCGTTGGTTACCACTCTTGCAAGGCAGTTTTAAACGCGGTGTAATCTAGCGATATCCTTTTCTGGCATATTGTGAAAAAGTGAGTTACAATAATCTTACTACTGACGAGTGCCACTGCAATTTGCTTGGAAAGATCTAAGGACAGACTTTTTCAAATTCGACGCAGGTCACTGATATGATGGAAGCATGCCCTACATGTTAGGGATATGTGTTTTCGGAAATTCAGGATACTGTAAAATATTACACCAAGATTTTTAGCTGATGTAGATGGATTTGTGTCTTGACCTAGAAGTAAGCATTCGAAATTATTCAAGATTTTTTTCTCGTTGAAGTTTGGTTCCAATAAGAAGAAAGTCTGTCTTGCTAGGATTAAGCTTCAGCTTAGATCCTGTCATCCAGACACACCCATTAAACAATGTTGGAACTTCTCAAGAGATTCCTTCTCGTTTGAAACTGATAGAGACATGTAAATTAGAGTATCATCCGCATAAAGATGGTGGTTTATGTCAAAACTAGAGATAATAGCGCTGAGTTGTGTAGTGTATAAAGTCTTAGCACGAAGCCCTGTGGAACTCCATAGGAGAGTGTGACTTTATCTGAAAAAGTGTCTTTATTTTTACGGACTGTTGCCTATTTTGCTAATAAGAAGAATTTGAGCCTGGCCAGATATTCCATACCAATCAGAAAGTCTATCAGTTAATGGAGCATGGTGTGTATAAAGTACAGGTTAAAGTGGGGTTGTTTGATTCCTCAAAAAATCTCCACCAGGCTATATGCTACCCGGTATGACTGGGCCGCCTAACTCATTTACAGCGCGAGGCCCAGTCACACTGACCGCCATTTTGTTTCCACAGCCAGCTGTGTAAAAACGACACTCGCGCTGCCTACCAAAAAACTCGGATGCCATGAAATTATGACGAATATTTCAAGTGCCTACGGAAACTAGGCCATTTTCAGCAGGCGTAAACTTTTGATCGTATTAGAACTATTATATTTAAAAATGGAGGTCACTGTGTCAGAGCCTTGCGATGTCATCAGGGTGGCTATATGCCTACATTTTCTGCGTCAACTGTGTACTAGAGACAGGGACGGTGGTGTCGGCTTGTTGATATCCAGCCAACTCGATATCAGCTCTTGGAGAGTTTAACTTCCATCTTGACATACTATCAGCATCATTCCTTCAATTCTCTGATATACTTGACTTTTTGGTCTGACACATCTGGTCAATTTTCCAGCACATATTAATGGCCACTGGTTAGATATAACCGAATCTGTTGCGCCTTAGGATGGACTCTCCGATTATTTTCTGTCATTTATGAACTTTATGAAAATTTGTAAGAAAAATATTTCTTTGAGACAAATAAATAAAATTAACATTGATCAATTTAAGGCATATATTTTGAAATATGATCTTATCACGAAACTTTAAAAGTATTTATCAAAATATTGTGACTAGTGCAATAATGTGTTTTGCTCTCTGACTGAACAGCATACACAGAATATGCAAACCAAACAAACACCTGCTCTTGGATGACTGCTGAAAAATTATTGCAAATATTCGTCGTCGTAGGCATGAGCGCATTGAGAAAGACTGGAACGAGACTGGACAGATCCAGATATTCTTCTCAAAACCATGTATGCAGTTTCATTATGTCAAGAACATAATTTTAATTGTATAGTGCTTTTGTTGCACAGAATTATCATAACCAACGTAAGAGATGGGGCTTAACCGAACTCTTGCACAATCGTTTCCAGAACATATTTCCCTGAATGTTTGAGATACATTCTTAACATTTTTATGCTAATGTTTCTAATAGCATTCCAGATTGCCCTCTGGTATATGAACGTGAAATATAATCAACATCAACTAAAAATACCATAATTTCTTTTCATTGGATCAAGAAACAAATGTTCTACATTGTGGCCCAGTTTAGTGCTCGATTATAAAATGTCACCAAGTAGCTCTGCCAGAAATGTGGGTGTCATATTTGATTCTGATTTAAACTGTCAGCTTATCTCTCAGACTTGCAGATCCTGGTGTTCTACCATATTTGTGATCTACGCCGCATACACAGACATATGTCTCGTGATCTGAAAAAGACGATTGATGATTGATTTATCTATCATAGCTTTTCGTGCACTCGCATTTTACGAACCCTCATGCTATAGGTATCTCTTACGGTCACTTCTAGAGCAGCTTCGTTCCACTACACCAAACTACTTTTTCTTCCACGTGTGTAAAAATGAGGAATGAATCAAGGGCTTCTCTGTTGCTGCATCCACACTCTGGAACTCCCTTCCTTTTGCAATCAGAACTGCTGACACAATGACATATCTCTGACAGCTATTAAAATCTATATTCGGTCTTGGTCTTTGATGAACTGATAACATAATGACGACTTCATTTTCTGAAATGATATCGATTTTGATCCGGTCTTAATTTTCCTCTGAGCTCGCTTCTTTCAATTAGTTAGACACGTTAGAAGTT
>OZ024905.1:11391154-11554587 GCA_964017125.1 Flabesymbios commensalis
CTCCAGAGAGAGGAGGTTTACCCAGTGTGCAGTGGTCCCTTCATCCCTTTGGAGAGAGAAGGTTTATACCTACTGTGCAGTGGGCCCTTCATCCCTCTTGAGAGAGGAGGTTTACCCAGTGTGCAATGGGCCCTTCATCCTTCTTGGGATAGGAGGTTTACCCAGTGTGCAGTGGGCCCCTCCTCCCTCTTGAGAGATGAGGTTTACCTAGTGTGCAGTGGGCCCCTGATTCCTGACTGGCCCTGAAAGATGAGGTTTACCCAGTGTGCAACCAGCCTCTCATCCATCCTAAGGATGAGGTTTAGCCAGTGTGCAGTGGGCCTCTCATTTCTCCTAATAGATGAGGTGTTCCTAGCGTGTAGTGGGCCCCTCATCCCTTCTGAGAGATAAGGGTTTAGTCAGTGTGCAGCGAGCCCTCATCCATCCTTAAGATGAGATTTAGCCGGCAGTGTGCAGTGAGCCCCTCATCCATAACTGGGCCTGAAAGATGAGGTTCACCCAGTTTGTAGCGAGCCTTTCACTCTCTCAGGGTGAAGTTTACACAGTGTGTAGTGAGCCCCTCATCCCCAAGAGATGAGATTATCAGATTTTCCCTATATTAACATTCTGATGTCTAGAATATCACATATCTTATGCATTAGCACTCTCCATTCTAGAGTATTAACTCTCTAGGGTCTAGAGTATGACATGTCTCATGTGTCAACCCTCTGTGGACTAGACTATCATATTTTCTCTACGTTATCCTTCCGATGCCTAGAGGTTCACATATCTTATTTATTAGGCCTCTGTGGACTAGAGTATCACACGTATTAACCCTCTTTGGTCTAGAGTATCACGTTTCTAATGTGTTAACCCTCTGTGGACTACACTATCATGTTTATCTTTTTCACCCTACTCATGCCTAGAGCTTCATAGATTGTTATTTCTTAACCCTCTATAGGCTAGAGTTTGACATGTAATAACCCTCTGAGGTCCAGAGGGTCGATAGTATCACGTGTGTCTCGTGTATTACTGCGCTGTGGACTAGATTACCATAGTTCTTCTATATCAACCTTGTCATACCTAGAGTATCATATGTTTTATTTATTAACCCTTTCCGGACTAGAGTAACACATGTATTAATCATCTGGGTCTCTGGTATCATGTGTCTCAACTATTAATCTTCTCCGACTAGACTATTATATTTATCTAATGTTAACCTTCTGTTGCCTAGAGTATTACATGTCCTCTGTATTAAAGCCGACACAATCAGGCTAAAATCATAAAAAAATCAATAATTTTATTTTGGCTTCTTAATATACTTCCTTCATATGTGAACATGTCCATATACTAGAAGTCTTTTAATTTTTGGTTTGCTGTGGCAACGTAGCAAGGTTGCGGAAAACCCCGTTTATCCGTTATTTCTGTATTTCTTAATTTAAACATGCATGTCTGAAATTAAATTCCGTATTCATTTCTCGCTTAACCCTTTGACTTCCAGGCCGGGGTGCATGCCAGGATCCAGATATACTGGGGTAGGAGTTCTATTTTTCGTCATTTGAAGCTGGAATTGCTAAATCAATTTCCAGCTTCAAATGACGGAAAATGCATAAATGTAGTATATATTTGACGAAAATTTGTGTCATTTTATGGTTACGTTCATTGACGAATGACGACGGAAATTTCCGTCATGTATGGTAGTGAAAAGGTTAACTGCTAAATGCGCAACACAAAATTTGAAAAAGCATACGCATAACTAGTCTATGGACATGCTCACATATTATGGCCATATTAAAAAGCCAAAATAAAATTAAGGTTTTTTTTTATGATTTTAGCCTGATTGCGTCGCTTTAACTGTCTGGAGGCTGGAGTTTCAAGTGTTGTCTCATATAATAATCTTCTGGTGGCTAGAGTATGAACTTGCTCCCATATTAACCATATTAACCATCTGGTGCTACACTGGCATGTGTTTGATATATTTTCTTCTGTAGCTAGACCCAGCAAATACTACAAATTGAAATATTTTTTGGAGAGATGAATTTTAAAAAACAGATATTTACGAAACTCAGGCCTAACGCTATCTACGCTAGAAAAGCTAGGTGGATGAGTTAGAGAGAAAATTAGCAAAATACTTTGATAGTAATCAAAGTTTCAAAGATCATTTTTCTATTATCGTGTTATTATTGCACACTGGAAAAACCTTATCTCTTAGGGGGGATGAGAGGCTGGTTGCACACTGGTTGCAGATTGGGTGAACTTCATCTCTTAGGCAGAATCAGGGATGAGGTGCCCACTGCACACTAGGTAAACCTCAACACTCAGGGGATATGAGGGGCCAACTCAGGGGGAGGGGGGGGGGTTCATTGTACACTGGGTAAACCTTATCCTTAGAAGGGGCCGGTTGCACACTGGTAAACTTCATCTCTCAGGGATGAGGGGCCCACTGCACACTGGGTGAACATCATTTCTGATGCAGTGTCAAGAATGAGGGGCTGGCTGCACACTATGTAGACCTCATATATTAGAAGAGGTGAGGTGCCCATTCCACACTGGCTAAACCTCATCCTTACCGTAAATGCTTCTGCACTAAGAGGTGGGCCTGTGCATTGGCCCCGAGGGTCCGTATGACGAGTGACTGTGAATGATCTCTCGATCGATGTACATACCTGTCCACTCTTCTGATAATAACCAGGAATATGATAATTATGTGGATATTACATAATATTATCAAAACAAACCAATACTAAGCGAGGTCAAGTATGTGTGTAGGCCTATTAAATAATATATCCTATCCGATTATTATTCAGTTTACTGCACCATGCATCCAGTATTATATCAGTGGTTGGAAAATGTTCTATAAGAACAGAATAATTTTGGAAGTGCCATTGGCATCTGTTACGTTAGCACTTGATGTTTATTCCAAACAGCAAAAATGAAATCCCGTGGCCATTCTACAATGCAACAATCTGAAACCAGCCATTCAAGTAAATATTTCTAGCTGTGTGCATACACATTCTGGGCAAAGATGCGAATTCTATTAGCAGTGTTGCTAACGTGACACTAAAAACATGTCAAAACTAGATGTGACTGTTTTCGGCACGAAAACATTAAAAGCATCCCCGTTACATGACTCAAACTTGGAGAGATTGCCACAATAAACAAATCTAAGTAAAAAAATTATCCCTGCCAGTTATTTTTTGTCAAGATGTCCTCCATCAGCCATCTTGTTTTTAATGAATTATTCCCAAAAGTTAATCAGATCATTCGAATTGAACACATCTTCGTCTATCCAGTTGTCTGCTACCGAGAGACTCCTGGATATCACGTATATGTGCTATGAGTTCAGAACCCCCCTCATCCCTGGCCAATTCAGGCAGCCCAAACAATCTGACCTGAGTGTGACCTCCACACTACAGTCAGTAAACCGGTGACGTGATAATGAATATTCATGTTGCTCTCACCCCCTCTAGTTCGTACAACTGTAAGGCGCACCTGTTGCCAAGGTTAGACTGATGGTCTGATCTGAAAGGGCAGGGTGAGAGAACCACTACACAAAATTTGAATGCGATCCAACCAATGGTTCATAAGATATCGCGCCCACAAGCTCTTCGGGTGGCTATGTTTTCAAAATGTCCTCCTTTGGCCATCTTGTTTTTAATGGATTCTTCCCAAAAGTTAATCAGATCATCACAGATACCCAGAGAACCACCTATAAAATTTTAATGGAATCCACTCAAAGGCTAATAAGATATCGTGGCCGCTTATGGCATGGTGACAAAACAATATATGGGAAGAATTGCCCAGGCACATAGGTCATGTTTGTAAAAAATAAACAAAATTCATCAGTTAACTTCTTAGTGAGAGCTAAATTCCTTATGCACCCGCGTCGGCGGTGGAGACGGAATAATGCTAAGCACTATAAGCATCCCGATAATATTGGAGATGCTAAATAACGTCATGTTAGCCTGACTCAAATGCAGCGAAAAACACTTGGTTTTAAAATATGTACTTGTTTAATCAGAAATATAATCTTCTGTCTTTTAATTTTCACTTGAAGCTGCTTCGTTAATTTTAATTATATTTCTTGATTAGTATAATACGTTGTATCCTTGACATTCATCAGATGTGTCTTGACTTCTGTCACGTTAGATGTTGCTGTTTATTGCAAACCATCGAAATACAGTTATTTTAGCCATTATACGATGCAATAATTTAAAACAAACAATACAAACACTTTTTTCCGAGTGGTGCAGAAGAATTCTAGCCAGCGAAGTGGCTTCTAGTAACACTGTTGCTAACGTGACATTAACAAAGTGTCGACAGAAACATCACGTTAGCATATTTTAAATTCAACAAAAATGACCCTTAACATTGAACAAACTCCTTGTTTTATCACAAATACAATCTACAGTATTTTAATTTCAATATTGTTTATGGTTGCTTCATCGTTCAGTTATTTCAGCAGATTTTATACTAATTCTAATAAATCATTTATATTTTTTCACAAAAATCACTTTCTTGTTTTATTGATTTATTAAACTATCCCATTGACAAAATTATCTGAAAAATAACATAGTACTCAGACAGACAGACAGACAGACAGATATTTTATTGACGGAAAGAAAGTCAATCCAGACTTATTTGTCATAGAAATAAAGATATGTACATGTATATACAACATTGTTAATTTGTTAAAATCATATGACAATATACATAGTATGACATACATAACTAAAATCATGTTAACTGGCATTGCCATAAGAAACACTGGGTATATACTTAAAATAAGATTGAAAGGCATTGCCAGGGTAACATAAGGTCTATCATTTTGTTTCCCGCACCAAAACCAGAGATAAAATAGCTACTATGTATGACATGCTAATTATATATATATTAGCAAAAAAGACACTCCGGAAAGCGTAGAAACCTAGAATATATACAAGTGCATAATTATGCTACAGTAATTTGAGAATGTATTAGGACAATGTTAAAAATTACACGATATTTTTAAAAATCAAATATTATATCATGCAAGTACAATCAATGTGACAATCTGCGACACAGGTAGCTCCGAGCCATGTGACCATGCAAGCACAGTCGCTATGAACTCGGCGATTCCCTGATATAGACTAGTGATGCAAATTTAACAACGTAATAACAGTATTACCACCGAAACACAATATACATACTAATAAAAGTCGGACATGGTGGTTCGTCGACTGCCAACAAAGTATAGCATCAGAACCATCCATATTATCGAGTGTTGGAGACTTAGTGATGTAATAAGAATAAAAATTACGGATAATAATTATGCGTGCCATTCACGCAGGACATGGCACTCACACAATAGCAATACAGTTTGTTTAATTAACTAGTGATTTATTATCTTTATGGCCCTCGCACAAAAACATTACAGCTTATTTTAATTCACTATATTGTTTAGTTCATACCATTTCACTCACGACCTAGTTAGTACCACATACTTAGGAGTTACAATCGAAGAAAAACATTCCCGACCTCATAGAGAAAATCAGTTGACTTAGCAACTCTGAAATCCTCCATAAGGCCCCACCTCGTCTGATAACAAAGGCGACGGAAACGTCCCTAACCGGCCCTAAAAAGCCAAATAATAAGATCCGAGAGCAACAGCCGTCCTGATATGTGGTAATACCCAAGTCAGATCATGAAGGCATGATAATATGGGTAATATAGCGACAGGTGACTTGTGATTGTTCTACATAAAAATGTAACGTTAAAACGATAATAATGACACATAATCATGATCATGATGATAATAATTAATCATGCTAGTCACGACACACCTCCAAAATATTTCAGCTTGAAGATGAATTTACATTTATCATACTCAATATTTTCAACCCTTAATTTGTTTAAAACAACCATAGATAAATTTTGCTAGCGACTTCACCACTGTTATGTCTCTAGATGTCATAATTCGTAGAAAAATATCATTTGTTGGTTGCATATTGATAATTCCGGCTATAGAATTAAGCAAGATTTCGCGTTCATTGTTCATGGCATTACAGTGGAGAAGAAGGTGTATTTCGTCGTCAATTTCGTTTGATTCACACCTTGTGCATATTCGTTGGCTTATTGGAGTTATTGGATTATTGAATCGTCCTCTCTCTATTTTTAAATCATGTGAGCTCATTCTATATCTCGCCATTGCTGTTATGAGGTGGTTCCCCTTTATGTTTAAGATGTATGGTTCCACACACAAAGATTTTTTCACTAATGAATATGTGCGCAGCTTACTTGAACTCTCAATATCTTGTCTCCACCGCTGTGTAAATATTCTAACAATTGAATCTTTAAAGAAAAGCATGAATTTATTTGTATTGCCAATGTGCTGCGTCTCCCAAGCTTGGTCTAGCCCGGTTAGTTCAAGGACAGACCGAATACGCGGTGTTGAACCAATAACAATTGGGGAATCTAATATTCAACCAACAACATCTGCAAGAAATATTGGCGTAATTTTTGACTGTTCTCTCAATATGGACTCCCAAATTGGAAAAGTTTGCCAGTCATCCTATTTCTGGTTGAAAAATATTCGCCGCATCAGATCACATTTAACACTTACTGCCACTCGCCAAATCGTCCAGTCATTGGTGATTTCTAGGCTGTATCACTATATCAGGGCTTACCACAGTACCAGCTCGATAGACTGCAACGTGTGCAAAATAGGGCTGCAAGGCTGATAACATGTGTACGTCGTCACGAACACATCTCTGACGTTCGAATGCAGCTACATTGGTTACCAGTGAAACAGAGAGTTTGCTATAAGGTACTATGGCTGACCTTCCTTGCAGCTCATGGCAAAGCTCCCGAATATCTGTGTGAGCTACTGGAGCAGCGTGATGTAAAGTGCACACTGCGCTCTCCACGACCGACCACATTCATACAGCCACGTACAAGAACTAATACCTTTGCGGCCAGGCCTTTGCTGTTGCTGGGCCAGGACTGTGGAATGCACTGCCTGCAGAACTAAGGAATATAGCAGACTCAGATAAGTTTAAGAATAGTTTGAAGACTCATTTATTTAGAGAAGCATATGGTAGTCTCCTTGATGCCTCATGTACATTTCTGCGCCCATGAATCTAATGAGAAATGACGGCGCATTACAAATGTTTTTTCGAATTTTTCTAATTTTCTAATGTAACTTACAGTCCATTAACTGGATATAATTTAGACTTTCTCGCGTAAAAATACATCAGATAATTATTCCGTTTAATATGCGGGACTAACACCGAAAATCATGACGGAATTGTTATGTCTTGCTTCACTATATGAATTTACATAGCAATTTGTGAGACTTTTGAGATCGCAAAGGTGTAATCACGCTATACAGGTGATAATCCTTCTGCACGCTACGGCATGTCATATATGACAAGTCAAGTTGATAAAAAGCAGCCTAGCGAATTATACTCTTCTCGAATTATTATCATGGCATAAATATGATAATATGCTTGTTTGTATCGCTTGTATTAATTGTTTCCTTTTTCAGTATCTATTTATACGCTAGGCCTATGTGTATTAGACACACAAAGACCCTTACATATCCTGCGTAATTAAATGATTGTTGCACGCCGAATGTTTTTGTCAGCTGGTCGAAAATCAAAAGCGCCTTTGTTTAACCTTGTGGTTCTTATAAACCAGTAGCTCAATTATTGCTACAACAATTACAGTGCTAATATAACTTCCTATAATTTAACAAGTAATTAAGTATAAGGAGTCAACATAAATTGTGTTGTTTTATCTTAGCAACATACACTTTCACACTAAGCTGTCATCGTAAGTTCGCGCTCTGTAAATTTTTTGTGCTGTATTAACAAAGAAAGACGGTCGTAGGAGCTAAAACACTACACCGTTGATAATCAACCAACCGAAGAGGCGCTACTCAAGGAAAGGACATGACCTGATAAGGCGACTGATTGCAATTTGCAATGATGACAATGTTTAAATGTTGCATCAACAGAGTAAGATTTATCTCACCAGCGCTAATCCTTTTCGTGATCCAATCTGAGCTCAGTGGATCCAGCCAGCGCTGGCCACTTTTGTGGATCCAGCCAGCTCCGGTCCTCATAGTGGATCCAGCCAACGCTGGTCCCTTGCTGGATTGAACCAGATCTGGTCTCTTTATTAGATCGGACCAGGGCTAGTGAACTTAGTAAATTATGCCAGTGCTGGTCCCTTAGCGGATCCAGCTACAGCTGGTCCCATTAGTGAATCCAGCCGCAGCTGGTCCCTTAATTGATGCATATAAGTTCTGTAAAAGTGTTAAAAAAATTTGCTGGTCCGTTTTTCGAGTCATTTTATGATTTGAGACTGAAAAAGGGTGGGCCGTGTCCCGAATCGCGGGTCAGTCCGCTTTTTCAATCTGATAATACATTATGTGAATGGGGAAATATTTGGGACTGAAAAAAGGTGGTCCGTATTCCGGGATGGTCCGCTTTTGTGAGGCGGTCCGATACCGGGTCTCCACTGTTTTGGCTGACAGCTTCTCGATTGAGTGGCATAGTTTGCAAAGTGATTGCAAATACTCTCGCGAAGAACACACACAATTTTTTTTTTTTAATTCTTTTGTATATATTCATCCTAAGAGAATTTGTACGACTTCGTCATAATCGTTTGTTTTTGTATTGGTTTGCTCGACTCGTGTTGCGTTGGTTTACAGTCATTTCGCTACTATTTTATTCTGATGTTTTCCTAGCGGTAAATGTCTTGCGATTTATCTCACCAGCGCTAATCCTTTCCGTGATCCAATCTGAGCTCAGTGGATCCAGCCAGCGCTGGCCACTTTTGTGGATCCAGCCGGCTCTGGTCCTCATAGTGGATCCAGCCAACGCTGGTCCCTTGCTAGATTGAACCAGATCTGGTCTCTTTATTAGATCGAACCAGGGCTAGTGAACTTAGTAAATTATGCCAGTGCTGGTCCCTTAGCGGATCCAGCTACAGCTGGTCCCATTAGTGATTCCAGCCGCAGCTGGTCCCTTAATTGATGCATATAAGTTCTGTAAAAGTGTTAAAAAAATTTGCTGGGCCGTTTTTCGAGTCATTTTATGATTTGGGACTGAAAAAGGGTGGGCCGTATCCCGAATCGCAGGTCAGTCCGCTTTTTGAATCTGATAATACATTATGTGAATGGGGAAATATTTGGGACTGAAAAAAAGGTGGTCCGTATTCCGGGATGGTCCACTTTGTGAGGCGGTCCGATACCGGGTCTCCACTGTTTTGGCTGACAGCTTCTCGATTGAGTGGCATAGTTTGCAAAGTGATTGCAAATACTCTCGCGAAGAACACACACAATTTTTTTTTTTAAATTTTTTTTGTATATATTCATCCTAAGAGAATTTGTACGACTTCGTCATAATCGTTTGTTTTTGTATCGGTTCGCTCGACTCGTGTTGCGTTGGTTTACAGTCATTTTGATACTATTTTATTCTGATGTTTTCCTAGCGGTAAATGTCTTGCGGCTCATTGGCATATGACAGGTTTAATTTCGCGGTTAAAATGCGCTGTTATTCTGCAAAGATGGCGTCGCATTCCCGCCGAATTTTTAAAAAATTTCTTTCATGTATTTTCACAAATCGCGATAATTTATGCGCGATTCAAGAGGAATGATTTTTTTTTTATTTATTTCCAAAACAAACACTGATTTAAAATTAAATTAGTCTCCAATAAATTTTTTATTTGTTTAATTCTTCGTTTGCTAGGACTAGGTAGACCTGCCGGCAATCCAATATGGATGCTGCACCACGTGTTTGGAATTCTCCCAAATCACTGTGGAAAAGTATGGCGTCTTAATTTATGTGAATACTAATGAGCCCAGACATTGTATGATGCGCACATAACGTGCTCTCGTGGATCTGGCGGGTCACGTGGGGCCCGCTTGCCGAAATGGAGCTAACACTAGGGATCGATGTCGCCACCTGGTGGCGACTAACTTACCATTACACAGTATTAAACATTTCAGCTTCTTCTGCAATGAAATATCAGAGAAATGTAATGAATTTGACCTATTGTCCTAACATTTTCATATTACAGACCAATTAAGACCTTTTATTCATTCATAATGGATGCAATTTTAAAATGGCTCTATTTCTTAATAAAAACTGCACAAGTCGAGGTGTAAATTCATTTCGTAATAATATTTTGCGTATTGAAATATTCAGAGCACAAAAGTTGGTGGGCGTTTCTCATGAAAACCGAGTCACCCGAATTAGGTGTCAAAACGTTTTTTTTAAACAAAAATTTCAAAATATCATTCTCCCAGTCACCAACAGTGGCGTCATTAGGAAAGTAACTTTGAAATCCGATATAATTTTAGGAAGCTAGACTATTCCGTCTAACATGCATTTGTCTAGACTGGATTTTCTGCAAAATCCGCCATCTTGAAAACATCGAAACCACGTGCGTTTCTATCAAATCTATCAAATTTTTCGCTGTTTTAAGCGAAACGCGAAAACCTCTGTTAGTGCAATTTTTCTGGCTAACCTAATGGCATTTAGTGTACATTCTGACTCAAACTCCTGCGTACCTTTATAAAATGTTGCTTCATTCTATGGTCCCTTACATATAAAACTATCCTTCTCTTATTTTGTCTCCGTTTGAAGGCGTTGTGTGTCGTCTCAGCGTCGATTCCGATTCCATCTAGCTCGAATTCGGCCGCAATGAATCTGCGTTTGAAGTCGCCACATAACTGTGCTTTTTGGAAAGAGGTCATATGAATTGAATCATTCGCACGGGGAAGTTGCCAATCTCCGTCGATGGTATTTGAGTGAAAGCGGCATAAGTGACAATATAATACGGCGGAAATAAAACAAGAAATATATCAAAGATTTGATACAAAATCGGATGAAACATTACGAGGTAATATTAACTGTATATATGCGAAAATGTTTTTACACCCCAAAATATGTACACTCCCTAATATTACGTCATGGCTAAATTCTGAATAAAAAGTTCGATTAGAATAATAAAATCCTATACCAAAAATCGTAGAAATATGTTGATAGTGAAAATTATTGTACATTAGCTTTATGTATTTTAGGTAAAGCGTTAGATTGGGTAATTTATTATCATGCGGAGACACATTGCAAACCAGCGATGCTTCTTTTGGAATATGTATTTAAAACATATGTTTCAAATTTCAAATACATGCATTTTTTGTTAATTTACCTGTAACGTTAATATTTGACCAATGTTCATCAAATGTGTACCAGAATGACCAGTACAATATTTTATTTTCTGATACGGCAAAACAATACAAAAATAATTCCATTTATTTATTGTTTGTTGTATCGACAAGTCGACAAATGTTATATAAATATGAAATGAAACGTATTTGTCTCATAAAATCGATCATTTAGGTGTTTTAAACGATTTGCACTTTGACCTTTCACTCACGAATATGTATTCTCTACATGCACAATTGTGATGACCAACGAACCATTTGTAGCCAAGTCGATATGTTAAAAAAGACATGTGCTATTGACCAGACGGGCCATTGGTCCAAGAGGCCATTGGCGTGACAGAATGATCATTTTGCGGGTTTGCTGGAAAGCGAAGTGCAAATGTGCGATAACGAACCCCACCCTTCACCACCCCCCTTCACCCCCTCAGGTTCCCGCGTTTGACTGGGATAGTGCGGCAAAGACTGGGGGACGTGTACACGTGGTGTGCATTGCCAAACATGTTGGCTGCACTGTTGTCTTGTTGCGTGGGGCAAATTTACATGTACTTCTCTCCCTGTTTCAAAGAGACGAGTGGCAGTGTATAATTTGTGGGTTTGTTATATTAAAGTGCTTCAATTTGGGTCTTGTTTCTAAGACTATGCGTCTCATGTGTATAATATGCACTTTCTGCGATGGACCCCATCCCCCAGTTGTATGTGGCGGGCGTTAAGGACGTTTCCGTGTACAGGAGGATGAAATCAAAAAATATATCTATATACCGGTATATATGTATTAAAGCTTAGTCAAACCTTAACACATTTTGCATCGCCTGAAACTAGTAAACGCTTGTCGCGTCTAATAAGGGGAATGCTAGCGTGAACATGTTGACTGACACTCGACAGTTCCTACATGCTAGTTAATCTTGACAACAAGGTATTATTATTTTATCACCATATGAAACAGCATTAGATTTATATATATTATGATTTATTTATTTATAAATGTGTACCCAGACAATCAAATTAAAACGAACTTTTATCACTAGGTACTTTTCTTTTCTTATGAATCTATAGTAATAATAATAATAATAATCATAATAATAATAAGGTATTATATAGCGAGGTCACATAGTTCATATAATTATACAGTGCATATTTTTGCAATCATTGCCTGACTATATATCATGTATTTAAATAGGAACAACCATACGTTATAAATGTTACATAAACTGTTTTTCAAGAGCTAGACAAATTATACTATGACAAATAATGATTCTTTATTCATCTGAAAATGGATATTGTTGAATAAATTATTGAGGTGTGAGTGAGTGACTTAGGGTAAAAACTCTATCTATGTCATACCTATTGTCATGGCAACACATAATTTTTATTTTGTTTATGTTTTCGTCATATGAGGTATTTTTTGTCAAAATACACATTAATAATAACGTTGAATGGATAGATGTTGCGAGATGTTCAGTGGCTACTAAAATATTGTGAAATGTATAGATACCTAATGTTTTAAAATTATTCATTGTCACTCAAGGTCAATCAAGGTAATTTACGGATACTTTCGTGAACACATCCGACATATTGTCTCAAAAAAACATTTCTTGTGTGGATACATCAATGCAACTGAAACGTTATACATTTAACTAGAAAAAGAGTTCCCGAACCCAGAGGCCCGGCTTTAGTCTGTTTGAGTGCTATAGACGAAAAAGTCGGCTTAATATTTTCTAAACATAGCAGTGTATTGGTCTTCCTCATGAGCCTGAATCCTATTGGCCTCAGTGTTAAAAATCTCCATGCTAGCCATATAATGCAGAATGTGCAGCCCACGTTCATGAATACGGCTGTAAATGTCCATGATATAATTAAGGAAAGAAGACGTTGTAAGGAGACAAGTTAAGATGTATCTTCGACGTGTATTCCTTCCGCCACCATCGCCGGTGCTGGCCAACATTCACCCAACACTTGCCTACGATGTACCTCGTACAGAGGATGTAGGCCTACCCACCGAATTCCGGTTCAATGTTGGACCAGCGTCGCAGCCCATTGCTCGTTCAATGCCGGTCAATCGTCTACGACGCTGGCCCAACGCTAATCCATCACTGGGTCTGCTGTATACTTTGTGCAAACACGTGTCATTCACCCTACGCTGTTTCAATGTTGACTCACAGTCTTCGACGCTGACCAGTCATTGAAACAGCATTGGGTGATATAACCGTGTTTCCTAACTGCTGCTTTATGCGGTTGACGCTTTCTATCCCGGTGCCAGAAACACCAGATAACACGATACATTGGCCCAATACTCAGTGATGTGATGCTGGGCCACCGGCTGCGACGCTGGGCCAATAATATTCCAACCAAAACCCTTTAACCGCCAGATTATTCAATTTGAATTTTCACCCACTTGAAGTTGTGTCTCGCTGATGCGATCCACAACTTCAAGTGAGTGAAAATTATTCATATTTGACAAAATAGGGTCAACTGTTTTCAAATATTGCTGATTGATGTCACATTTTATCTCTAAAGGGTGGTACTTAATGTGCTAATACAAAATGAAAACCTGCATATATGCGACACTGGTTAACGGGTTAAGCTCCTAGCCACAAATATAATCGTGAATATTTTTTTTATGTTCACTTGTTAAAGACAAAAGTACTTAAACTAAGGATCTGACACATTATATTTTACATGTTCATAAGGACTGGTGTACAGAAATGTGAGCCATTTCCCGCACTCAAAGCCCCCCCTGAGTAGGCGAAATAAACGTAATAGGCTATGGCCAAGCTTAATTATACTACAGCGAGGGTTTGATAAATGGGAATTATAGAAGCTCCGGAAAATCCTCATTTTCTCTACAATACAGCTTTTTTCAATAAGAAATATTGCCCAACAATGCACTACTGTTTGAAATATCTCGCATCACTTATTGCTTACCATAGAAGTAAGCCTCTATAACATGCTTCAACACTTGGCCAGGATGATGTCACCAATTTCAGAAACGTGCTTAATGCATGATGGTTTATTCTGATATCATCCAGTCCTGAACGATTAATATATAGTGCAACTACATGCTCAGCTACTAGTTACCTGGTTACCTGGTTGCGTAATAATATAATATATTTATAGTGTCAAATCGGAATCGCAACGAAACTAAATTTCCAATTGATGGAATACATTTTAATTGAATCCCTTTTTTCTTGATAGATACGTTATTTTTAAATACATTATTTTGATTTTCATTCGGTTTTGATATTGTATGAAATTATACTGGACGAGTTTTTACTATCCTAACCTGGCTAATAGAAAGTGGCGAAATCGATAGTAAAACATCTGGCCTCTTGCTGACAGTACAGATCAATATGATTCTTAGGGGAGGGGGGGGGGAGATTCTGATATATCCCCTAGAAGTGTTTGTAAAATCTATAGAGTGTCTGTCGTGCCTTACATGTCAATTGTCTGCTAAAAATCGCCATTGTATAATTATAACCATTTCGCGATCTTACAATCAGACGATGTACCACCCATGATGACTCATCCTGGTTAATCTTTATAAATAACTATACTGAATTCAAGGATTTTTCGCGATATTGCCATCAAAATGACATGAGAAGCCAAACCCACTTACTCATTGAATAATAGATAAAACAAGAAATCAAATACATGCCCCCAGCCTTCTAAGCTGCTAATGTAACCTCATTATTAACCCTTACAATGCTGAACTACTTTTGTATTATCCATGGAGAACAAAGGGTTTCTTTCAATTTGAAATTAAAATGTCTTAGTGGCTCAATCCGCTTAACTTGACTATCGATGGGTCTTTGGCCATAAATAGTTTACTGTTTCAATGCTAGGATCAACTGTATACGTCACAATTTGACGTATATGGCCCATCAAAATTTGCTGGCTATAGTCGATCCTCGCGCTGAAAGGGTTAACAAACACAGTCTATCTATGGTTAAAATTTAAAGGCATCAACATATAAATGTGTTGTGGTGCTTTTTCAGGTAGCCAAGATGATTGCCACAATCTCGGTACAGCACAGGCAAATTGTCCTTTCACCATTCTGGACGTGTTCATAATGGCCACAGTCAACACCAACAAGTTGCTTGATCGCATATGAAAAGACTGTAGTACACAAATATTATGTTAAGTAATTTGTTTAGGTATTTTTTCTATTTTTTTCTGACCAATAGATATCAGTAGGTGGTTCGCGGTGTATTTGATATATTTTTTTTTTCCTTTAAGTTCCAATTATGTAATTATATTTTTTTAGTATAAATAAATACAAGAGTAGTTCATAATAAAAGTAAACAGCTTTCCTGGTGTTCGATGGCGATGTTTACATATTTAATTGTTTGTTGAGGGCGGGGTTTGGAAGTGTCTGGCGGGATGCGTTGTGTTCGAGATCGGCGTAAGCTATATGTAACGGCATAATGAATGATTATATGAGGAGTTTATGACGAAAAACAACCGATTTGGGCGTTACGTATAAGATAAAGCCCGAGGAACTGACTTAAAACACATCGGAACAAAATGAGGATCCTTAATAATTAACAGCTCGATAACACCTGACTGATTTTAATGCCATAAGCCTACCATGATAATTGGTCTGTACTAGGTCAACAATAACTCTTCATTTCCGGCTTAGAATGTAGTGGTCAGACAAATAAAATAATGTAGTGGTGTGTTTTAAGGAAGATAAAAATGTGATTTACGATAATGTAAAAAATATATTTGCAAAAAATCTGTAGAATCGACGTGACAAAAAATATTTTAAAATTCGCCCGTAGAATTAAAAAACAGTAAAAAAACCTTAGAAATTCGTAGAATGCGCAATCCTGCTGATAAGCACATAAAACGTTTATCCTACTCCACTAGCATGGTGTGGGCATACTTGTTAAAATCTGACATTATTGTGTACCCATCAGCATGTCATGAATGAAGAGTGTTCTTCATGCATCCTATTGGTGTTTCATAACAGTCGTTGTCGAATTCTGCTGCAAATAGGCTACTATTTATGTCGAATTTCTTCTTCTGACCTTGAATGTGGCATTGAATCATCAAATGCTATCAGAAATATATTTGCCAGTTAAATCACATCAAGAAGAGGCATTCAATGTGTTCTAAATTATTTGTATAAATCATATTTTCATTCACTTGACCTCGCAACTAAGATTTTGAACTTAAAAGTGACTTTATAATCAAAATATTAGTAGAAATGGATTATCCTATCAGGAACACATCAAGCAGAGGTATTACACCTGTTCGCATTTGTATTTGTTAGTAATAATATCATTTTACTGTTGGCTTTGAAATTAACTTTTGACATTGCAGGACCTTGAATCACCAAAATAATACCAGAAATAGATTATCCAGGCAAAATGAAATACAAAGATGTATTACACTTGTTGCCAATTGGGTATGTTAGTCATAATTATCATATTTGACCTTCAAATTGATCCTTTGCCCCTGAAGATGTATTTATTATTATTATTTATCAAACTATATTTATACAGGGTGTGCACATATTAGCAAAGATGCTATTTTTGAAATATATGCCCTGTTATACATTCAATAATACAATATATTACTAGATTCAGATTCATTTATTTGATCAAAGAGAGTAAGTACATCGTAATATATAAGCAGTAGTATATATTTTTGTTAATCAGGAGACCTCCACTAAGACCAAACAATGGTCGCTAGCGTGGAAGCCACCTACGGTACATTACAGTATATTAATATTACAGGTTTATTAAATAATTCTAGTACATATTGATGAAAATAATGTTAACCTTCTGGCTGTCACCTCAGTACTAAGATAGGTCGAAGACCAAGTCAACAGACAGGGAGCTATCATCAAACAATATAAACAAAATTATGAATCGAAAAACTATTATATAATAGAAGGCCTGAGTATCGTGAACGTTTATTATGATAAAATGACTAATAAATTTAAGAATTCAGTTGCAATAAATATTAGAACTTACCTGGTATAGACTGTGAGGTATAGGCAAGACGATAAGAAAAAAGTTGGAAACTTTGTCGTAATACACAAATATATATTATCGAATTGCGCTACACACATAACATCGAATATGACAAATAATGCTGTAGCTGTTTAATATGGATGATTTTCCATAGGTGATGACAACTTGCAAACTGTGAGTAAAAAACTTTTCCTTTTTATTTGTTGGGCAGTTATTGATTGCTTCGAGTATATTATATAATAATCACTGTCTAGCAAATTCTTGTTTTCCACGACATGTATATAGATCTATAGATCTAGAAAATATGATATTGTAAATGGTACATCTATCCATAATCTAATCATAGCTACACTTGAAATCAGTTTAATTAGAACTGTCATAGGAAGCTTTTTAAAAGCACATGGTATTATATTACATCACTTAATTCAAATTAAACAAAAAAAGTAACATATCTGTCACCGCACCAACAACAGATCGAAGACACTTAAATCATTACCTTGAGTTATTAAAATATTACCGGAGATGGGTTATCCTGTCCAAAACACAACAAAAGGAGGTATTACACTTCCTCCTAGCTGTATTTGTTGAAAAATAATACATACAAATTGTGGTCCACTATTGGAGTGGCGGCCATCTTGGATTTACGCAAATTATGTATCCTTCTATTAATTGGGTCTTAGGGGAATTGTATATGTTTTCCTGTTGATGAACTTTTTAAGTCCTACACTGTTGATTTTTCAAGTTATCAGTTACTGCTTTTTGGCTTTCCATTTGGTCGCAGTAAGAGCGCCAGCACGAGCGTAACCTGATGTGACAGGGTTATTAGAGCAAACCTCAGCTGGCTAACAGTCTTTAACACTGGAAGAGAAAAAATCATAAAAAAATAGTATCCCAGTAAACACAAACTATTTGCTTAATATTTATACAAAGCCGGCACATCGTCTCTGAATTCACAATGAAGCGCATCGATGTGTTCAGCACACCCAGCAAACAGTACAAACGACGAAGAATCAATTCCGGTAAATGTTGGCCCACTGTCTACGGCGCTTGTGCAATATTTATCCAGAAAAGGAGTTTCCGAACTCCGAGGCCCGGCTTTAGTCTGCTTGAGTGCTATGGACAAAAAATCAGTGTATTGGTCTTGATCATGGGTCAGAATCCTAAATGTCTTCGACGTGTATTACTTCTTAAAATACACCCGTGACGTCAGTCTATTGTTAAAACAGTAAATTCGGATCTACGAATCTACTGTTATTTTGTACTGGTCAGGTCGGGCACAATATACGGGTTTAACTATTAAACTGCATGTTATTATTTCATTGTTTAGCCACACTGACAATGAAATTGAGGTTTTCTATATCAAATCTTGGAACATCTACACATATTATGTGTATTTTAAGTCGAAGAAAGAACTCAATTACAATAGACTCGTCGATCTGAATATACTCGGCGCTTCGCCCCTCGTACATTCGGATCTACAAATCTAACGAATTTCGTTCTTTCTCCTTGACCACCACCATCACCGGTGCTGGCCAACATTCATTCAATACCTGCCTACAATGTAGGCTACCTGATACAGAGGATGTAAATGTAGGCCTACCCAACACAACTTTTTCAATGTTGACCCACACTCTTCGACGCTGGCCCGTCATTGAAACAGCATTGAGTGATTGTGCCGTCTTTTCTGACTGCTGCATTATGCTGGTGACCTTTAAAATCCCAGAAACACCTGATAACACGATACATTAGCTCAATGCTGACGTAATACTGGGCCACCGTCTGCGAAGCTGGGCCAACATTATTCCAACAAAAACCCTTAACCACAAATATAATCGTGAATATTATTATTTCTGAACACTTGTTAAAGACAAACCCCCTATTTCCCCTAAATAGGACACAAACTCGGCAAAATAAACTTATTAGTGAACGTCTACGCTGTGTGTTTGCTGGGCATTTACTCACCAGAGGGAGGTGATGTATAATTTCAGCACATTCACTCATCAGATGGATTCGGTCTATAGATGACGTGGCACAGACTATGGGCAATAATCCTGGAACCTAATCTCTACTCATGAGGAATAAAGTGAGATATATTGCTCATCATGTAGTAACAATTAAATCACGGACCTTTTCTTCTTTCGAACCAGTAAGGGGTCTTGTCAAGTTAAAAAAAATAAAAAAAATCCGAGAAAAACTTGGACTGGTCAGACCAAACACGCAAAAAACACAAAATTCCCCCCCCCAAAAAAAAAATCCGAGTTGGGGCTTGAGCCACCCACCCACTTCCGAGTTTTTCTCGGATTTTTGGATTTTTTTTAACTCGACAAAACCCCTAACTCTTAAACATAACCGCACATACATACGAAATAATTATACCATTTAATCTGTTAATAGGAAAAGTGTTGTGCAGTTCACGTTCAAATCACTTTAAATAACTTTTTCTGGTCACACAGCAGTAACATAAAATATGGAGAACACGCCAAAATATTTTTGTATAAAGATACATTTGACATAATTGTCTTAGTTAGCTTTTTCCGCTTTATTTGAATAATTATGTTATGCATGTACAAAATAAAATGAATCACAGGACACAGGATTCGAAATTCGAGGCCTGGCGGTTTGAGGCCGAGCACGCTACCTCTCGGTCACAGAGGCTCCCCACAATAATGACTGTTTCTTTCACACCGCCGGGACCAGGAACCGAACCCCGAACTCTGCCGTGAAAGGCAGCGGTGCTAGCCACTACCCTAGCCCCGCCCTATGGATGTACAGCCATTATAAAAAATATATATATATTTCAGTGCGTGACCATCTTTATATGTCAGAATACACTAGATTCTAAGCCGGGAATGGAGAGTTATTGTTTATCAATTACAGACCAATTGTCATGGTAGGCCTATGGTGCTATAATAAGTCAGGTGTGACCGAGCTGTTGATTATGAGGGATCCTCATTATGGTCGGATGTGTTTTAAGTGAGTTAAAACCCTCGGAGCTCTACATTCTTAGCTGTGGAAAAAGCCACGACCTTCGATCTCGTCCTTTTCCACAGCTAAGAATGTAGAGCTCCTCAGGCTTTATCCTATATAGAATAACAAACACATTCAGGACATATATAGGACAAAACAAACTTCTGACGGACGTAATGAAAATCATCTAACATGAAGCATAATTGCCGGACAACAACAGAACATAAAACGAATATTAACGACAGGTTTGGGACAAGTACTTGTAAAAAGTACTCGAGTACCAGTACAGTACTTGGAAACTATACTGGATTAGTCCAGCTGCTGCTCTTATATGTTCAATGGGGACCTAGAAATTATGAGAAGTGCAAGATGTTTCGACTAATTCATATTATTATGATGGCACTCAACAAATTTAGGTTTGTTGCCCAGGTGGCAACTTTGGGCAGCTTTTTTTATAGGCATAATTAAAATAATTAGCATAATCGGCTTAATCTGCATTATGATCCAATGTAAAATGTTACTTTTGAACCAGTGGCTGCAGGAAAAATGGCCAATATCAAACTGGTGTTCAGGTCAGATAAAAAACATCACTTTTGATCTTATCTTTATCTTCTGCCTGGCTGATAAATGTATTTCTTCCGTCCATTCGTCCGTCCGTCCGTCCGTCGTGCCGTCCATTCATCACGTACTAGCCTTGGCTAATCGATATATTAATAACTGTTCCAGCTACAGTGTTCACATTTGTATCAGGCTAATATCTCGTTGAAATTCGAACATGGATGACCTTGACCTATTTTTGCAGATCGTACAGGTCAAAGGTCACGCTTGCCTTATTTCCTATCGATATATAAAGCACCGTTCTAAAGAAACGTTCGAGCTACAGTGTCCCAGTCTGCACCACTGGTGTATCTGGTGAATATCGCGGTCAAGTTGAGATATAGGCGACTTTTACATATTTTTATGGCAATGGGTGACGACTAAAAGTCAAGGTCAATGCTATATAATTTTATCAAATTGATATTTAAACAACAAATGGGAGAGTTTGCTGTATTGTGGTCCTGTCGTTCCAGTGTTTCAGGGCTTCATGATTGACTTATTATTTTAGTTACAGGTCACGATTAAGCAGAATATGTCAAAGTCGTCAGACATCACGTAATGTAACTGTATGTATAGTTGATACAGGCACACAAAACTAGTTACTTTTTCAATTGTGTATGAGGCTTTGTTTGCACGTTTTCTCATCATTGGGCAGCAGCGAAACATTCAACTCCTCTCAGTGTTTTAGTACGAACTCTCCCCCGGTACAACATTCTCTGGTCGATGAATTGGATATCTGCTGGGCGGGGGCCCTGGGGTAGTGGTTAGCACCGCTGCTTTTCACGCTATAGTTCGGGGTTCGTTTCCCGGTCTCGGCGTTTTGAAAGAAACAAAGATGTTTCTTTCCCCATCCACTGGTGTATTGTGGGGAGCCTCTGTGACCGAGAGGTAGCGTGCTCGGCCTCAGACCTCCAGGGTTTGAATTTTGAATCCTGTGTCTGGAGGGCAGTGTTATCTCACTCATCTCACCATCTTCAGGAGGTTCTCCTGGCCCAATTTAGCCTGTATGTGCACAAAAGTGCATTTGGATATCTGCTAAAGGGAGACAAGTTTGTACTGATGAAACGTTTGGGAAGTGATAGCGAAACTGTCCCAAACTGTCCCTCGTTGAGCACATGTATGGCTAACGTCAGGAACAGTGGTAGACATTGCGGACAGTTGCAAGGCATGCTGCAATATATCAACTGACACTTCTCGACTTCTACCTCGCGATGCGATAAACCACAGCCAACGAGCGCCAGCTGAATCAACTTCCTGCAGTTTCAGTCATCAACAGGGTGGGAAGAGAAAACTGTCTTGTACATCACAATGAGTCTGAAATAATCTTGCTAAGCTACATGTGGAAATTTGCTGAAAAAGGTGAGACACATGTGCTGATGGAGAAGTGGGACAGATCAGTGCTTAATATTACCACAATGCTGTCATTGCGCTGAGAGTGAAATGCAAGGTCTGTCACAGTGCGACACGGTTTCTTTCCCAAGTAGAAAGGGCAAGATCCCAGCATTAAAATTACACCAAGGTACTGGGGGAACAGGATGTCACACAAAGTGACTTGATGGATAGATGTCAGACATTTTTCTTATCAGTCTACTCAGAGAATATATTGTCAAATGCACCGGTACAACATCTGTCGCAAAAAACCTCCTACACTAAATTCCCTGCCCCCCCCCCCTACGGATATAAACCTGGATCTCCATAATTGTTGCGCTCGTCTCCAAATGCTTTTGTGGAAGGCTGTCGCTCCGTAAGTGTCACAGATCAGAAGCAACTCAAGACATCGCCAATTTTGGCTGACAGATTGCAGGACGTGCGCAAGTGATGAAATTTACTTCCTAAGCTTTTTGGTGTCATCAGTCTTAGATATTGTGGGGAGCCTCCGCGACCGAGTGGTATCGTACTCGACCTCAGACCGCCAGGGCACGAATTTAGAATCCTGTGTCTGGAGGGCAGCGTCATTTCATTCATCCGACCATTCTCAGGAGGTTTCTATGTCCTAGTTTAGCCTATATGTGCACAAAGGTGGCCTAAAACCCCATTCATTTCATTTCAGTCTTAGATGATTGTTGCAATTCACTGACTAGGAAAGAATCAGAGGAAATTCATGTTGGGGAGGGAGAGGAGGAAGGAGAGGACGAAGTCTGGGGGATAAAAAACAATGAACTGTTAGATTTTGTGTATATATATAAATTTATCGTACATGCAGTTTTAGGATGTTAGAGTATGTTTCAATGGTTTGTTATATCTGTGTTGTTCACACCTTGCCAATAACACCCAGGTAGACTGTGTTAATTGTATGGAGAACTTTTTTCGGCAGTATGATTATTTCACTATTTTTATTGAAACAGTCATGTGGTGTCATTATTGAAACAGTCATGTGCTGTCATGTGGTGATTATTATGTGGACATCCATCAGCCTTTAATTTGTGTGGCCCACGACACGAAAACCCTTTGTTTTGCCAGAAAGTATAATGCGCTGTCTATTTACGTATGTGGGCCTACTGTAGCCCGTGTGTAGCTGCAGGTTAGACCAAAAATTGAATGAAAATTGCCATTGAAAGAATTTTTACCTCTAAATTGCGCCAGAATGCAGTTAGAGCCTATTTTTCAACATTTCTGCGGGATGCCCCCAGCCCCCATATTACATTTAAGGATGGTCGTTCTGTAACCCCCCCCCCCCCCCTTATTTTAGTTTGTATACGGACCTGTGAATGACTCAGGAGTAGGCATATGCCTAATCACCCTAGAATTAATACTTACAGAAGAACCCATTTTGGCTTACCATGCATTAAGGCCTATGCTTACTGTAGACAAAATTATTCTATAGTAGGTCTAAGGGTTTTACTGTAATAGTGAAGCAAAAGAACCAAACCGTTTTAATGTGTGAAGTATAACAATTGTTGCCTATGTCTACATAGCCTCTAAATAATGATCTACAAGAAAAATATTCATTCATTCATTTTCGTGTTTGCTAACACAATAATTACATTGTATAATCTTTATAACGTAACTACTAGGCCTACCCCCTAAAATAAAACTCCTGTAGGCCTAGATATGTATATATTTGGGCATACATTCAATTCTGTTGAGTCTGACTTCAGAATAAATTGCATTTATGTCTAACTTTACTTTTTTACACTGATTAGATCGTGGGCGTCCTGGGCACTGCCCATTTCAAATTATTGGTCAGTTTAGTTTGGTTTGCATCATAATCATGACCTTTGACCTGGATCTCTTTAGTACCATTAGGCCTAACCTCAGAAATTAATATCTTAGCCCTTAATTATATGAAAATGTGGTATTGGTGATTTGTGTACGTGCATTGGTTTAAGATTATTATTTGGCATTACTCCCTATTGCTAATTATGCTAATTATGGACGGCAACTGGACTAGATATCACAATTACTTAAAAAAGTACGCGAGTATAAGTATTGAGCAATTTGATTTGTAAGTTATAATTAAATTAATGCAATTTATTAAGTAAATAATTGATTAAAATATGTTATTTTATGTATGTCTTGATACATGTATGGGTTATGAAAATAACTTGGCATCAGTTCAAGTGAAGAGAGCTGCATGCTTCGTAAATCTAACTTGACACTCCAGATACCACATGCTATAATCGTTAGTCCGTTTCACAGGCGAAAGTCCCTTTCCGAGACTTTGGAACGCCCCCTCAGAGCTGAAAATCGTGTTTTTTTAAGAGCACCCAACGCAAATGAGCCACCACACAAAATTTAATTAAATAGGTGGTATAACAAATGTTTTATCCAACCGAGAATGAAATAAAGAGTTAGATGATACCTTTCTCAAAGCTCTACATAAAATACAGCTATCTAGAAACTCGACATAAGTCGACAAATATGTGCTATGATGTGTTTTCATTGCACAATAAGTACACTTTATTCAGTTATCCAAGCCATAACCTCATTATTAAGTAAACTAAAGGTCGCAATGTATATACCCACAACACTTTATGAATTTAGTTTTATTTTGCATTTATAATCCATGGCGAAAACAGTAATTAAGGGGACCATTAGTCAAATATCAATAGGCAACTCCTCCTCGCAGACAATGGCAACTCCCTTTCACAGTCTGCAAATATACTGACATCTTCCTTTTTGCGTGAATACGTATTATATAGCATGTAGCTCGGCATATACGACATATTGGCGAGATGGTGAAGTTGCAACTGATGATGGGCCAGCTTCGAATAGGGTGGTTCAACATTAAACCAGCATTGAATGTGTCGCGTTTGTTGGGTTGATTTGGAGAATAATGGAGATATAGCAACCTTCTCGGACCCCATGGATCTCAAACTTATATTATAGTCGGATTCACACCGTGGTGAATGATTTTCTTTGATTTCTAAGTAAATTCTCAACCAATTATCATGATATTGTCTAGTCATGGGGCGACTACCACGAAAATGTCATTGAAACATATTGTATAGCCCTACTTTAAAAGTTAGTCTATTTCGCATGTAGTATTTAACAAAAAATGTCACCCTCTATAAACCCATTATCTTCGTCCAATAATTTCATTACGTGTCAAGGGTGTCAGTCACTTCCACACAGGCAATTTCGACACAGTGCAATTTCTACACAAAAACGTGTTTTTGTCCAAAAATGTAGAAGTCATTTCGACACAGGTTTGGACGTTTCGACACACTTTCTGATAATGTAATTTTATGTTTCCATCCAGGTTGATATTCCGTGGATTTTGTCATAGTTGATTTTAAAATTCACAAACCCATCTAATTTGCATAAATTTGCATAAATTAACATAAATTAGCATACTTAAAGCCATCATTCTAAAAAATGCTCTAACTTTTCAAGCAAGTCACCCGCAGAGGTGGTTCGGGTATCTATAGCTAGGTTTTCCACAAAAAGGAAGTCGTTTCACTACATTTTGAAGACCACAGCACAACTTATTTGCATAAATATCCATAAATTACAATAATTTAAGCAAACAAACTATAAAATGTTCTAACTTTTCAACCAAATCACCAACAGAGGTGATTTTGGTAGCTATACCCAGGCTTTTCACCCCATGGAAGTCGTTTCACTAACTTTGAAGACCTTGTGGATGTCAGCCGTGTGCGTGATATTTGGATTATCATAATCAACATGTATCAACCCAATAATACCAATATTCAATATGCATGGCTTATCATCGATACTACTGCAACCTATATTGCTGAGTTGATGGGAGAAAGCTTTTCGCTATGCTTCCTAAGAATGACTGAGGCTTCTCATGTGTCGATACTCCTGTGTTGGCAGGGAGAGCCACCAGTCGAACTCAGAATAGTATAGAATAGATGGTTTTTTTCGGCTGAGCGACGGCTATGCGAGCTGACGCCAACAGATGCAATTTAGACTAATCAAAGTACTTTTATTCTAAAGGGACTAACGTTATGTACGTGACGAGAGTTCTATTTAATACCACATAGTTGTATTATTGTTTTTATAAATACTCTTAATATGGTATAGTTTTATTGTGTTATTATATATATATATATATATTATATGGTATTTGCCCGAGTGCATAATGAACTAAACTTGTGTAGTGGCTCAGATCACCTTCTATTTGCTTAGCAGTCAAGCAAATATCTACAACGTTGAAATTGTGAAGACTTTATAAAACTCGAATAATGATATTATTATAAAGTTGCATGCTTTTAAAAATTGCTCCAATTGTAGTTGCTTTATAAGTTTCTACGCTTTCCAGACGGTTTTTTGCTACTTTCATATACTTATGTGGTTATTTTGTCTCTGGTTTTAGCGCGGGACATAAAAATGATGTATAATATATATTTTTTTAATTTCACTTTTAAGTGTAACAACCATGTATAAAGTTGCATGTTTTTTAAATTGCTCTACTTGTAGTTGTTTTATAAGTTTCTACGCTTTCCAGAGGTTTTTTATGCTACTTTTATACTAATATGTAGTTATTTTATCTCTGGTTTTAGCGCGGGAAACAAGAATTATGTATAATATATTTCTATTTTATTTTATTTTTAAGTTTATTTTTAAATGTAATTACCATGTATATAAATTTTCTCCTGGATTTCGAACTTAGTTAGGGTACCTGTCACCTGTATTCGACATCCTGATGTACACAATTGTACTTACAATTGCATATTTGTACGATTATTGTATACATTTGGGTATATAAAGCCTAATAAATAAACCTCGAACCTAATTTGCATAAATTAACATAAATTAGCATATTTAAATCCAGAAACCAATAAAATGCTGTAACTTTATAATAAAGTCACCCACAGTGGTGTGTTTGATGCCTTTACTCGAGGTTTTCACCCCATGGGAATCGTTTCACGACATTTTAAAGACCTCGGATCAACCTCCGAAAAAATGACATCAATTAGCTTAATTAAAGTCAAAACCTATATGATGATCTTCTAAAACTTTGAGAGTATAGTCGCCCCATGGCTATGGTCAATTGTCTGAGCAAAATGTTAAGAAAACTAGTTCAGAATTGACTGACAAATCAGCAAAATTCATTCGCCCTGGTTGACGCACGTCATCATGAGAATCACAACCTTTAGTCCAGGGGTATTAGTCTAAAACTCATAAGAGACCTGGAACAAATGCGTAACAAGATATATTGTTGAGACAACATAAAAAAACATATCAAAAGTCCTCTAAGATCCCCTTGGTATTAGTGCCCGAAATGGGGGGTAATAAGGGGGTAGATAGGGGTAATAAAGGGAATAATAACGATAACTATTTGACCTGGATTCATAAAAATTGTATCTAAACATATGTTTATTCCCTGCGGAATCCATTAAAAATATTGGTATTAATTTTTAGCCACCGTTCCATCCCCAAAAGTGGTAAATAGGGTAAGGTAGAGGTAATAACCATAATTTATGATCTATTTGACCCAGATTCATAAACTGTGTATCTAGCATCGGATAAGTTTTTTTAAAACACTTCTAAAATTTGGCGACCTCCCCTTAATTACCAACAACATTTTTTTATATCAATTTTTAACCACCCTTCCCTCTCCAAAAGAGGTAAATATGGGTAAAATGGGGGGTGATAACCATAGCTTATGAACTATGGGGTCTAAAGTTACAAAAATTGTTTTTAAACATATGTTTTAGCTCCTGAGGAATCCACTTCAATTACTTATATCAATTTTTAACAACCCTTTCTTTCCCGAAAGTGGCAAATAATGGAAAATTATGAGTTTATTCGAGTTTATTTCAAAGAGCTTTAACTATTAAATTTTAAACTATCACACTTTTAAACCGGTTTCATTATTTTTTCTCGGATGCTAAAATATATAATCTAGATACCAATTTTATGAATCTAAGTAAGTCAAATATCGCTCACATCTTACCCTTATTTACCACTTTTCGGGATGAACGGGTGATTTTACAGCATCATATCCTTTTGTTGCTGGTTGTCGCATAAGTTTAAAATGCTTTTACATTTTCTCCCATGGTAAAACATATCCAGGTAGGCCCTAACAATTTTATAAATCTAGGTAGAATAGCTCACAATTTGTGGTTATTATGCTATTTTTTGGCTTTGGGGATGAAAAGGTGGTAAACTATTAATACAAATGATAATATCAAACACCCCGGGTATGTTTGGATACAAATTTTATGAATCTAGGTCAAATTACTCATTAATTTATGGTTATCACCCCAATTTTACTTCTATTTACCACTTTTTGGAGGAAAGGGTGGTTAAAAATTGATATAAAAAGTTGTTGCTGGCGATTAAAGGGAGGTCGGCGAATTTAAAAAAGTGTTTTTGCTTTTTTCGCCGATGCTAGATACAATTTTTTTGAATCTAGGTCAAATAGCTCATAAGCTATGGATATTATCCCTATTTTTCCTATTTACCACTTTTGGGGATGAAAGGGTGGCGAAAAAGTAATACAAATAATTTTAATGTCTTCCGCAGGTACTAAAACATATATTTAGATACAAATTTTATGAATTTAGGTTGAATAGTTTTAAATGTATTGTTAATACCCATTGTTTACCCCCATTTACCCCTTAATACCTCAATTTTGGGCACTAATACCAGACATATGCTGAAATTTTCAGCTTGTTACGAATTTGTTCCGGGTTATTATCTAATAGCCCTGGACTACTTGGTATGTTATGTTATTCAGCAGAATAACTGTGTGTGCGCAAATCAATCAGGTATGTGTACTTGTGATCACAAAATAATTTATCATCGTGTATTTCGTGCGTTATTACTACACATTATCTTGAGCACTGTCTGTAGTACCCATGTTAAAAAACTTTGGTTTCATTGCAATACCATATTTGTGTTGCTTTACTGTATGGAGTACCATCGAACAGTTTCAAGAAATAAGCGAAACGATATATTATTCATTGGAAAACTGTCTTCTGCAATTAATTTGTTATGTTATTTGTTTCTGTTTCATCTGCTTGTACTTTGATGTTCTTGGTGTTTGAAATGAATGCTTGCCTCTTATTTTGTAGAATGTTATGTGTGGTCTTGTGTAATGTTTGAAGAAAGATTCACGCTGTGCTTTAAAGTGGTTGGTGAATTCTCAGATGTAGAAACCTATGTTTTAGGTTTTTTTGCGTATGTTGATCCCCGGGCTTGGCCTCTTTTCCGTTTGCGACTATGTCCAAAGTTCTGTGGTTTTTTTTGCTGCCCCATCGCTCATCAGCATCAGCCATATTGATGTGGCCAAACCTTACTGTAATGAGAAAATATGCGTTTCCAGTAGGCACAAATAATATATTTATTCAGGTAAAGACTAGAGATCCAGGATTTACATAATGTCTACAAGGTTCAGTTTCTTAAAGGTTGTTTCATATTTAAAATTTTAAATATACATTAGAATATCAGATTTTAAATAATGTAAGTATTATTAGCAGTGTAGTTGTGTAATTGAGTATATTTAAGTATTCCCATATTAACATCCTGTACACATGTAGCGAGAGGAGGCGTTGCCATAAACTACGAGGAGGAGTTGTCAAAATATTTCACTGTGAATATCTTTATTTTATTGAATTCTGATATTAAGCGATTATTCCCAACAGATTCCCAAGATTGTAAATATTCACTGATGTTGTATATTTGTAATAATTGTATCTGGGCAATTCTATTAAATAGTATGAACATACAAAAGGGAAATATAATAGGTAGTATTACCGATTTTCCATGTTGTCACTGCTTATGTCGAGTCCACAGCTTTCAGATGACTGCACGAGGGACATATATTAGGCTTTTTGAATTGCAATGTTTGTTCAAAATTGGATAAATGTAAAATGAAACATAAATACCTTCTCATTTGCTGAAAATATGGGTTTTTAATACATCACCTCGTGTTTTTGGACTCGGAGGCGGACGTTTTATCCTGCAAAAGGGATGTTTCGCCTCTGAAACGGACTAACGATTATAACATGTGGATACAGGATTTGACATTTGCGTCTTGGCGGTCAATTTGACAAACACAAACGGATGTGATGTCAGGTGATGTTGATTTCTCAGTCATGGCCAAATATGACATGGTCATGAGAACCGTATAACTAACTCCAGATGCTGAGTGTGATACATTGACAACTAGAAAAGCGGGACTCTTGATGATTGTAATAGAGAAGTAGGCCTACATATACAAATTAAATGCCACTGACTTTGTCTAATTTCATCAAATAATTCACTTTGACGTCTGTCTATTTTCATAAAGAAACATATGATTTTGTCATTTACAGCTAGCTTTGTATGAACAGAAAATAGAAACAAACAATTTAGCAAGAAAAGTGTTCATATATGATGACTGGAGATTTCAGATCGATTACTGCAGTGTGACCTGATTTCACATTTTGTGGGTACGGCCTATGTGATTCAGCTTTCTGGACAATCTATCTTACGTGATATTAATACGTTCGATAGACACTTTTCTATCAGCTTGATGCGACATATGAGGGTGTCGATTTAATATACTATTGAATATTATATGTAATTCAGATGCAATATTCTGTGAGACTCAATAACTTTGACCTGCATGTTTTCACCTGGATTTCTAATAAAATGAAGTATGAGGGAGGGGGACATTTTTTCACCGTATCATTCAAAGAGGTTTTCAGTGACATCACTGTGTTTCACAGGTTTACACGTACAGTAGACCATGTATAGACGGGATGCCTGTCTGTCATTGGGTTTCTGACCGGCGATCTCGCCAGCTGCACGTACTGCAGAATGTGTGATCAACATCAGGTGTTTGCTGGGATGAACCACCTGGATGATGTTCGATCTAGTTAGTTACCATGGCAACACATACAATATGCCATCATCTGTAGCCCACCTGACTGCGCGGTATAGGCAGATTATTGTGCAGTGAAACAGCTTACCAAAACACCTTTATCACAAAGTATTAGACCTATATAGCAAGCGACGCCAGCATATTAGGTATGTTATCTAATATTTCTATAATACAGTACTTTCTCAATATTATCGATCTTTCAACAGCAGTAGGTTCACGTTTAGGACAAGTGGCCTTAATTCTCAAAGCGTTAAAATAAATCATTTAAATTATTTCCCACTTAAAGTTGTGTTTTGCGTCCCACAACTTCAACAATGTTCAAGTGGGCGATTTTTTTCCATTTGTTGACGTTTCGTGCTTTTTCTGGTATTTGTAAAACCCATTTTCGCATTATTTTGCGCAGCATATTCCATATTGCAAATTAAAATAATGAAATATAAATGTCATAATCCGCCATAATAATGATATTCCAAGCTTTATTGTGAGGTGATGGGCGTATACTTCGAGTATTTCATACGTCATGTATAAAATAAATAAATCAATAAAATTTGTACCCACTTCAAGTTGTGTTTCGCTACCGCTGCCCACAATTTCAAGATTTAGTATACTAGAACATTGATGTCGACGACTATAATAACTTTTTTCTCAGTTCGTATATGGTGCATATATATCCATTTGTTTAAATGAAAAATGTTTGAAAAATGTATGATACTGTTATATAGTTTGACTTCATTTACACAAATCACCAAACTTACCAGCACTGCGCGTTCAGCGATTATGTCGAATATGGCAAGCCACAGTCGCCATAATCGCTGACCATGTTATCGAAGTTCGAGAATACGTTATGGAAGTTAGCAATAACACGCTATCGAAATTAGAGAACACGCTGTCGAAGTTCGAAAACACGTTATCGAAGCTAGCTGACACGTTAACTAATTTCGAAGACACGTTATCGAAGCTATTAAACACGTCATTAAAGTTCGAGAACACGTTAGCCATGTTAGCTTACACACTATCGAAGTTCGAGAATACGTTATCGAAATTAGCTAACACGTTATCGAAGTTAGCTAACACGTTATCGACGCTAGCTAACACTTTATCGAAGTTCGTGAATGCGTTATCGAAGTTACCTGACACACTAACGAAGTTCGAGAACACGGTTTCGAAGTTAGCTAACATGCTAGCTAATTTCGAAAACTTACTATACTTGGTGGCCGGCGCAGGCTGAATCTGTCCGGTTGTGGCTCGAAACTCAGAGATACTGTGTTCGAATCATCTCCAAACTGTGGAAAAGTCTGGAGTATGCAGTGTTGTCTGTGGTAGTGTGCACTCTAAATAACTCTAACCCCTAATTTTAGACAGGTTCAGGGGTACCCCCTTTATAAGAGGGCAACATATAATGTTCATTCCTATTTTGTTGCTGTTAACATCTCATTTCATGTTTTAGACATAGCAAGGTTTTTAAAAATTTGGTGTGGGTGAGATGTGGAGAGGAGGGGGGGGGGGTGCACGTAGCGTGGTTGTAGCCCATGGCCTACATGTATCTGCACTCAGGATGATCTAGCTGTCTCACGTGATCAGGTGATTGTTTGCCACAAATGACAGACATCTTATATATTCACGTGTGTAGAATGAAAACACAGCACGGAGAATGAAATACTGGAGAGCTTTTTTCAAAACACGGAGGGTAAATTCAATTATGGAACACATTTTGTTGTTTTTTAACATCACTCAATACAAAAATACAGGCTCTGTCTTTATTGTTAACAGAGTCATAGGTCAGCAGTTGTAACTCCCAATATATTGTATATGTCTGAGCCTTGAAGAGCTGGCTTTGACTATAATATACTAATTCCTAGCTTTGACTATACTATTATTGAGCAACAGGGACGACAGCAGTAGACTTGTACAGGCTGCCTGGAAAAAGGTATGGAGAAAATGAAATATATTGGTATCTTATTGGAGTCTTTTTTAAATATGACGTAAAAAACAATTATGCTGTTTTATTTACTTGTTGTTAAATTTTTATGTAACATAAAACACTTTTTATTTTAATGCTGTCCAACTACCGAGATATACACGATATCAACACAAAATAGGCTGTTTATTTTTTGACTTGCTGCTAAATTAAGGGTACCGACCTCGCTAAAAATAGAAATCTGATTTGTTTCTACGTACGCCCCTGTGCCACGTTTAGTCAGTGTACAATTGCTTGAAAGACTTTCAAACGTATTATATCTATATATGGATAATTAAATAGAATTTTTTCCTGAGTGTGTTCCACAGTTGTATATATAGTGTTGGTCACAGTGTTGAACGTTACATAATATTGTGTTTATACGAATGCTAATTTATGGTAATATTAAGTGTAACAGGCGATAAAGGCATGTATACCATGTTTCGAGTTCATACATATAGGCCTATGAACGAGAGGTAGGCTACATGATAGTGAATGGATCAATCTTAAATTTCAATATAGCATTTCCAATAAAAAACGATTATTTGAAGAATACCTCATAGAATATAATCCAACTGCAAACTGGACATAATATCAATACCATAAACACACTACAGCAGCTGCTGAGTAAATACATCATGCTGCGTCGCCCATATGAACCCTTTAAGCGCCATACTCGATTATAATCTCTTTTAATTTGTCTTATTAGTAGATCAAATCACTCTTATTGGGAATGAAATAAATGTTTAAACATCAATATTTGCAAATATTTGAACTCAACTTATACAACTATCAGTAAGTTTCAACCACTCGAAGTTGTGGGTCGCGCTAGTAAGACACAACTTCAAGTGGGTGAAAAATCAAATGAGATAAATTCGCAGGTAAAGCGTTGAGAGCGTTGACCAGGTGCAGCAAGTCGATATCTGGTTTTAGTATGATTTCAATGAAATATGGAAGATACTGTAAATCTGGTAATATTCGCGAGGTTTTAATTTTTGCGAATTGAGCGAGGAGGACAAATTACCGAATTCAAGAATCTCGCGAAAATTATTATTATAATAGCGCTACTAAAGAAAAATGAAAAGGCTCACAATCAGAAATTCTCATCAATTTAAACACGAGAAATTTACCAGATCTACAGTTTTATTATATGAATCAGAATTATTTAAAACATACTCACATTACGCGATCCTATATCGGCTGACAGCGAATCACGTGCCGCTAACACAATATTCGAACATCACCGAAATATTCTGACCTCTTTCCTGATGGTATTAAAACGGCTACTACTTCAAATCCTGGGGTAAATTCCCCAAGGCGCCGCAATTCAACTTCAAATGCATCGTAATTTCGTGCAATTGTCTGGCAGCAATTTAACCCCACTTGTATGTCATTCGAAGTGCAATATAAAAATGTATGGCTGCATTCAAACAGCATCCTAAATATTTGTGTTTATTTCAAGTGCATTCCGGGTGAACTGGTTAAAAGAAAGTTAAATGATTCAATATGCTTAAAAAAATATTGATTAGTAATTTTCCCTCCCAGCTGTGACTTGCGAGACAGCCTTAGTTCTTTTAAGAATAAACATTTTGCTGATCAGTTATAAATTTGGTTAGAAATCGTAAAAATTACATAGCATTTTTCTATGCGATTCTGAGCATATTTTCCCCTGTCCAGGTACAAGAAAGCTAAAATGATTCAAAATGGGGTTTTAATATTTTGGCGACATTCGCAAACATGTTTTTACAATATAATTATTCTATTAGGTGCAGGACGATGTTTGTTTTAATCAATACACCTGACGTGGTCATCAAACCATTAACAATAAATATTTATATAATATACATAAATAAAAGTCCATGTGAATATAACCTGCAACCGGACATAAATATTGAGCGAGCAATACATTGGGCTGTGATCGTCAAAGATTTATCCGAGATAGCCTTATTTCGATAAATTGTCATTTCTTTGTCTTTTTTTACCCGAGTCACTCATTTTGTATTTTAAAAATGATTGCTGGTGATGCGTTAGTATTGAAACCATTATGCCATGTTAATTTGTTTTTAAATTGAGTGTCAAACACTCGTATATTAAGCGAGTTGTAAGACAAAAAAATGATAGTAGGTACATATTACTCACATAATTATTTACACTTATATACAATAAAAATATTTGCTTAAAATTGGCTACAGACACAATTAGCACTTTAACCCTTACAGCGCTGACAAATTGGTGTATAGACCATCAAGAACTGCAAAAGATTTTTCCAATTTGAAATCATCATAAAAGTCTAAGTTAGATCTTTATTTTGAATACCTATGGTATGGGTTTACGGCCATTAGATTTTTTAGTTCTTTCGACGCGGGGACCGTCTTTATACGTCAGAATCTGACGTCTGTAGACGTCAGATTCTGATGTATAAATACGGTCCCCGCGCTGAAAGGGTTACGGGTAGTTACCCTTTTAGAGGATGAATGACAAGTGACCGGGTGACCGGCAGTCAGATATTAATTATCACACCTGATATATAATGGAATCCTGCACGCTGCGGATAACTGGATAGTATAATAATGATCATTTTATGATGATTCAGTCAAGTAACATTGTAAGTAACGTTAGACTTTAACATGTTTAAAGTCAAAACAAAGTGGATTTTGCAAATAGCTTACAGTCGACCTTTTTAATTGTAAAATATACTCGCCGGAATCCAGTGTAGCTCCGTCTCAAAAGATGTGCTAAATAATTACTAGTAATAATGACTTGTCCTATATTCAAACACACATCATGTAGACATGCATTGTGTGTGTGTGGGTGGGGGGGGGGGGGGTCTGCATTGTCATTAACCATAAACCCTGTAAGTGCTGACCTCGTATGTAGCCGTTTTCAGAATTGTTATTTTTCTGTCAAGAAATAACTGTATCAAATAGAAATGAATGCAGGAATGTTGCGACACAGATATTGTATTTAAACAGCTGCATGAATTTGTCGTAAATACTGTCCACGTCCGAAGAAATACTCCAGAGAGATCTCTTCTTAACCATTATTCTTTTAATTTATTGAAATTTTCATCCACTCGAAGTTGTGTCTCGCTACCGCGACCCACAACTTCAAGTGGCTGAAAATTTCTCATATTTGTTTAATTTGACCACAAATATTTGCAAATATTGACACACATTTAATTCCCAATATCAGTGATTTGTTTGGCTCATAGAACAGATTGAAAACGACAATAGTCGTGATCAGCAGGATAAGGGTTAACCCTTTAAGCCCTTACGATGCATTAAAGCATCATTTTGCATCCCTGAAAAAAACATCTAATTTTCCTACAACTAACGGTTTTAGAACGAAAATTTCCATGAAACTGGTTTACCAATTCATGGCAATTTTCTGTAATTTTTCAACCACGTCAAATCATCTTCATCCACTACAAGTCGAGAATTGCGACAGCAATTCGCGGCTTGTAGTGGATGAAGATGACAATGGTAAATTCAGGCTTGAAAGGGTAAGACGTCATTGACAGGCAGTGACTTGAGATAACAGACCGGCGAGCTCGGGCCGCATTACATCATGTGCATTCAGACTGACATCAAACCTCAGATCCACATTTATACGTCAGAATCTGACGTCTGTAGACGTATAAAGACGATTCCTGCACTGAAAGAATTAAATTATTTAGATTGGTAGTAGACCCATAATCCACTGGCGACCCAGTACGAATGCTGGCGATATGCATGATATGTGCAATACGGATGTGAGTGCAAATCATGGAGAATACAAATGCTCCTGAGGTGGATATTTTATTGAACAACGAACCAACTAGAATCAATACGGTTCAAATTGCGAATGACGGAGAACCAAGTAGAACTGAGAATAATGAACTAGAACCAATACAAATCAGAACGGGTTGACACGAACTAATACGAAAGGTTGTACGAATCAATACGATCTAATGCGAATAAGCCTGCGAACTGATACAAACCAATATGACTCAAATAGAGTGCAACTCGGGCCAGTACGAACTGATACGACCTCGAACGGACCAGTACGAACTGATACGACCTGAAACGGACCAATTCGATTCAATAGGGATGAGCTGTTAGCTACAATATGTCACGCTCATCCGTGTCTTATCGCCAGTCTTCTTTGTCCATCAAATTAACAATCATCTTCACCAAATTTTAGTGCTGTGTTATATTATATTAAACGTTATATTACTATAATTCAAATGTAATGTTATCAAATGTATTCAATTAGAATTTTGTTACAATATTTTTTAAATACCGAATTTATATTAGAGTAGAATCGGTGCTCAAATATAGATCATTAACTGTATCCCATGGCCGAAGTGTGACAGCAGAAGCTATATAAAGATTTGAGCATAGAAGGAAGTAGAATACAACAAAAAAAAAACATTTTCCTTTGTAACAATAATGTATATGAATATAGCTTGGGACTCATCAGCGAATAAAGTAACGGTAACAAAGAGGGGTACATATTAGAAGACAAGAATGAGATGTGGTAAAAAGAGTGACGATTGCAACCACAGTATAGGAAATCAAAGGAAAACATTTACCGGGAAATATATTGTAACTACACTAACAAAATAAATTAATAGAACAGTAAAGCAAATTGCCTGACAGACAGAGGGAGATAGGAGTGTATCATCATAAAGTGATAGAGCCTTAGAATTCTTCAAGGGAAAACATAGCGAGGAAAAGAGAACATGCAGATTAATAGTAACAAATATTACTTCAAATGAAAACAATAAAAAAACAGCAGAGAACAGAAAGCGGAGTGACAGAAACACGTCACTTATAAAGTTGCTGAACAAATGTAATGTCGTGGAAGAAGACGGAGACAACTGTCAACTAGAAGTTGAAAAATAGAGTGGGTCAAGAAAAAATATATTTACAGAGATACATTATGGAGTTTTAGTATTAACATCATTATCGCAGTCAACGCAGTGTGTTATCGCCGCCCTATACTTCAACAGCTCCAATTAGACTAGAGTGCTTAATTAACTCTTCTCTTTACCGACTTCCCTCTGATAAAACTACCCCAGAAACTGACTGACTTTTTTTAAGGAGGACCACTGGAGTAGCCCCTGGGCACAATACAGGTTATAGCTATGTGCATGCGCACATCGGACAAATTAATAAATATAAGAGAACATTGCGTCCATGTCACTGACCATTCTGGTTGCCGATTTTCAACCACGCATGTAATGAAATATCCCCATTGAAATTAATGCATGTACACATGTGGATTTTGCATAAATGCAAAATTGGTAAAGGAAGGTAGTTTTCACATAAATGCGAAATTGGTAAAGGAAGAGTTATTTAAAGTCGCATTTAGATGGTATCATGCACAAGTGGGCTAACCCACATTTTGAAGATTTTGAGAAAAAATCGCGAAGCAACATGAAGTACAGGATAAAACGAATAAACACAAATTAATACAAAAAGTTAACAAAATCAGTGACCAAATGGTCTATTAAAACCTGAATGTAAAACTCGTACATTTATCAAGTTGTTGCTATCAATGACATATATTTTCATTGTTTTTTTTTAAGTGGGTTTGCCCACTTGTGCATGATGCCATCCATTTGGCAGTAGCAGTCACAATCGTAGCACCCAGTTATATTCGATTTTCAAATTGCTACCGAAAAGTATGCATAATATCCAACGATTCAGTTATTAAACGATTTAGTTTAGTAATCAGATTAAATACAAGCCTATAATAACTGTTGTAAGTGTTGTAACTATATACATCTATAGGCCTATTTATGTATCATTTATGTATATGATTTTCGACTTGAGTTTTTTTAATATATTTTTTTACCAATTTGGAACTGTACAAGTGTTGTTACCGGCTATTGTTGGTATAATTATTCGTATGATATGCCTATAATACACACTGTCTCTAACAACTGTCTCTAAAAGTGTATGCCTGGGCATGTATATTAGGGGGTAAACAAGGTATATTGTCACGGGGATACTTTGACCTCAATCTTCCGTGATAAATGAGGGATTGAATGTTTTTGGTGTTATTTGAATACAAAATCTCTATCGTAATTGTCCTGTACTTAGGTTAGAAATTGTCTGGTCAATGCAGAAGTCAATGCAGAATAGTGCCGGATAATCACATTTATGACGGCTAATGTGTTAGCTATTGTTTTTTTTAAATATATGTCAGACCATTATAAATCTCAATAATAAGTTTTCTATTAAAATACGTACATAACACTGCTAGAAAGTGGCTCGTCATCCCACCATAAATATAGTCGAAAATGTTGAGAGGGTATAGTTAAGAAACAGTGTTTTAAAATACTTTCCACCGCTCGAATCTCTTGAGACTTTTTGAGTTTATAGGAGACATATTTATGAGTATGAAACAACAGTCAGAAATTACGTTGCAATTTGTTTGAGGTTTGGCCATTATTTGAAACACAATGATCATTATAGTCTGCTCTGGCAACACTGCAATAATATAGTCGAAGGCCCTATTTATATACTTACCGCGTATGTGAATCTACCTCATTCGTTCTGCATTGTATTGGTAACGTCCTGGTTCGCATTAGCTCATTGTGAATCGCCGTCATTCGCATTGGGATCTACCTGATTCGTATCTCGTCTCACTCCACCGTTGCGCAACGTAGCAATCCGTAGCTATCCTTTCTAGCTCGTGACGTAAATTGTACTGCATCGTATCTCCAGGCCTTAAAATCAACGATTCAGTACGACACGCAACGACAACCGTATCTGTACCGTGTTGCGTCGGGTCAGTTCTAGTCAGTTCTTTTTGATACCTTGCTCATCGCCAGACTCTTCCGATGCGAACCAACCCGTTACGCTGCGAAGCGATACGAAGTGCAATACGAAGTGCAAAGAACTGATAAGAACCGATTCGAACTGCTACGAACTGTAAGGAACTATAACGGATGGGTTTCATTCGTATTGGCAGTACGGATGTTTTAAACAGTTTGAAACATCCGTATCGGCTTGGCGAACAGTTGAGAACCGTGATATTTGTTTGGAGAATTGACACTCTCTAGCAAGGAACAATACGACAGTGGCGAAACAGCTGGCGATCTAATACGGATTTACATCCGTATCGTTCCCCATCATGATTCGCGACAGTGTGACTGGGGCATAACATAGGTATTCAAATGAAGCAGAAAAAAGCTGACTAAGACATTTAGGATGATTTAAAATTGAAAAAAAAACTTTAGTCGCCATGGCTTAGACAAAAATAATTTAGTGTTGTCAGGGTTAAACATGCGCAGTGAATGGGTTAGATTGGTATATGTTTTGATACAAATTCTACTTATGCAAGTGTTTTGGTTCATTTGTGTGTCGTAGTAGCGATACACAATTTCAAGTGAATGAAACTTTTACATAATTTTTTCATTTTAAAAAAGATTCGTTGAATGGTAAATATTGATAGGTGCTGTACCACTCAAATAACAGTCTGCAACTATATATTAGAAATGATAATAGCGCGTGTGAGGAACTGTTGCAATAATGTAACCACTCATACAATGCCAGCCCAGCAGACAAAACAACGATGAATCAATGTCGTTTGAAAAAAATAGGTTTGCTTTAAAAATTGATTAAACATCATTTTGCCAATGTTTTTTCAACATTTCATATCCACGTGATTTCAGTCACCTCAATGATGTGAACTTCATTCATGCGTAATTTAAATGCCTTGTCTAAATAATTTCAACTTCAACCAAGTTTCAACATAATCCCAAAGTCGTTTAAACGTGTTTTGCGAGCTTTTAAATAACGGATTTCAATATTAATTCAAACCACTTCTAATTATCACCCCACCAACAAATTGGCCAAACAGAATTGCAAAGGAAATGCCGGAGGAACGTCCCAAATGAGCATCGAAGCCTCAACAATCAAGTATAGGTACTGTAGATCTGATAATTTTTCGCGTGCGATTTTCTCGAATTTGTGATTTTGGGACTTCCCACGAAGTCTTGAATTAGCGTAATATCCAATTAGATGATAGGTAGCGCTATTCTAATAATAATTTCTCAAAAACGTGAATTTGTCCTCAGAATGAGGTGTGTCTGGTATGAGACAAGGGGCCAAATGAGCATCGCAGCCCCAACAATCAAGTATAGGTACTGTAGATCTGATAATTTTTCGCGTGCGATTTTCGCGAATTTGTGACTTTGGGACTTCCCACGAAGTCTTGAATTAGCGAATTATCCAATTAGATGATAGGTAGCGCTATTCTAATAATAATTTCTTAAAAACGTGAATTTGTCATCAGAATGAGGTGTGTCTGGTATGAGACAAGGGGCGAGGGGGGGGGGGTGATCTACCATGAGATCAGCCTTGGAGGGGTCAGCCGCCAGAGGAGAGGCACGCACTGATCCAGTTAACTTATGCTCTGCTTAAGTTAGATCATTTGTGCCCCCATCATTGAACAGGCATTATAAGCCAATCACCTCCAATGTCCGCCGTGCTGCCACCCATACTTACAATGAAATGATAATAAACATGCCCAGCTTCTCCGCTATGGATAAGCCTACGACATGTCACACCAAAGAATCCCTCTGCTTGGTATTGATCAGACGTTCATATTTACTGTGACACAGATCAATCAAATTTACCCCTAGCACGCACAACTATTTTTGGCATAAACCATGGAGATCAACGTTTTTTATCAATTTGAAATCATCATAAATTTCTTAGTAAGCCCTTTCCGCATCATTTAAGTATCTATGTTATGAGTCTACGGCAATTAGAAATATTTTAGTTCTTTCAGTGCGGGGGGCGTCTTTATGCGGTTTTTGTTTAATGATGATGATATAGTGTCAAAATATGCCAAAACCTGCTCTAAAATTGTTAATATAAGGAACAATGAGATAAATAATGTAAGATTATACATGCGTATAATTAGGTATAGGAATGTATGTATTGATGCATGTAGCATTTAAGTATGTATTTAAGTATGCACAACGTTTTACATGTCTTCTATATTTTAGTCCTGATTACTATGTTTTGATGTGTCTTGAATATTTTAGTATGTATCTCTCGCAGCTCAAACTCTGAGTGATCTTTGTAATTATAAGAGTGAGACTTTAATAAATGATTTACCACTTACAATACAGAATCTGACGTCTACAGACGTCAGATTCTGAGGTATAAGACGGTCCCCGCGCTGAAAGGGTCAAGCTTCAATATACTGTAGAATGTTCGCGTGTTTAAGTTTTCCGCGAATTTCCGATTTTGGGACTGTTCACGAAGTATAGAATTGACGATTTTTTATTTTTCTTTAGAAAGGCTATTATAATAATAATTTTCGCGAGATTCTTGAATATACAAATATGTCATTCTCACGAAAATCGCGAAAAATTAAACCTGGCGAATATTACTAGATCTACAGTATTATATACAACAAGAAAAGGATGTTCTGGCGAAGATAAAAGTAAACCCCCACCTCCCCCCCCCTGAAACTTCTTGTCTAGTATCGGCATTATAATAGGGAGAAAAGAAAGTTATTGATAATATTTAATCTACGGTTTGCAGTCTGCGGCATAAAGTCAAATGTATGCGGTCCCCTGTATGCCGTCCCGGGTATGCCGTCTTCGATATGGGTGTCCGTTAGGCAATCTCCAGTATGTTGTCTCTGGTATGCCATTTCTAGTATGCGGTCTCCCCTATGCAGTCTCCCGTATGCGGTCTCCGATATACAGTCTCCGGTATGCGGTCTCCGGTATACTGCTTCCGGTATGCGGTCTCCAGTATACAGCTTCGGGTATGCGGTCTCCGGTATACAGTCTCTGGTATGCGGTCTCTGGTATACAGTCTCCGGTATGCGGTCTCCGGTATACAGTCTGCGATATGCGGTTCTTGAAATGCGGTCTCAGGTATACGGTGTCCGATATGCGGTGTCCAGTATGCGGTCTCCTCCAGTATGCGGTCTCGGGTATGGAGTTTGCGGTATGGGGTGTTCGATATGCAGTGTCCGGTATTTGTCTCTGATATGCGGTCCCTACGGCGTGCGTTCCCCCCGGTATGTGGTCCCTCCAGTATGCAGTCCCTTCAGATATGCGGCTCCTCTGATATGAGGTCACTCTGGTATGTGATCCCTTCGGTATGCAGTCCCTTCAGGTATGCGGTGCCTCCGGTATGCGGTCCCTCTGATATGCGGTCTCTCCGATATGAGGTCCCCTCCGTACGCAGTCTCCTTCTGTATGGGGTCCCTCCGGTATGTGGTCCCCTCCGGTATGTGGTCCTATTCGGCATGTAGTCCCCTGCGGTATACTGTCCCCTTCGGTATTTGGACCCCTCTGGTATGCGGTCCCTCCAACATGCGCTCTCCAGTATGTGGTCCCCTCCAATATGCGGTCCTTCCAATATGCGGTCCCTTCTGTATGCGGTCTGCTCCGGTATGCGGTTCGCTCCGGTATGCGATCCCCTCCGGAATGTGGTTCCCTCCAGCATGCACTCTCCAGCATGCGGTCCTTCCGCATGCGATCTTTGGTATGCGGTCCCCTGCAATATGTGTTCCGCTCCGGCATGCGATCCCCTCCGGTATGCTGTACTCTCCAGCATGCAGTCCGCTCCGGCATGCGCTCCCCAGTATGCGCTATCCAGTATGCGGTGCCTTCCGGTATGCGCCCCCCTCCGTTAGCTACTCTCCGTTATGTGGTCCCCTCCAGTATACTGTCCCCTCCGGTATGCGCTCTTCGGTATGTGGTCTCCTTCAATAGCGGGCCGCTCCGTCATGCGGTCTGCTCTAGCATGCGGTATGCGACCCCCTCCAGTATGCGGTCTCCTCCGCATGAGCTCTCTGGTATGTGGTCTCCTCCAGCATGCGGTTCGCTCCGGCTTGCGGTCATGCTATTGCATGCGGTCTGCTCCGGCATGCGCTCTCTAGTATGCGGTCAGTATGCGCTCTCCTCTGGTATGTGGTCCCCTCCAGTATGTGGTTCCCTCGGTATGCAGTCCGCCCGGCATGTGCTCTCTAGTATGTGACCCCCTCCAATATGCGGCCCCCTCCAGTATGCAGTCCCCTTTGCAATGCGCTGTCCAGTATGAGGCTCCCTCCAAAACGTGGTTCCCTCCGGTATGCAGTCCCCTGTGGCATGCGCTCGCTAGTATGCGGTACCCTCCTGTATACGGTCCCCTCAGTTATGCGGTGTCGGTATGCTCTATCCAGTATGCGGTCCCCGGTATGCGGTCTCTGGTATACAGTCTCCAGTATGCATTCTTGATATGCGGTCCCAGGTATACAACGTCCGATATGCGGTCCCCGGTATGTAGTTTCCGGTATGCGGTCTCCTGTATGGAGTTGCCGGTATGGGGTGTCCGGTATACAGTGGTCGGTAGATGTCTCTGATATGCAGTCTCCGATATTGGGTCTCCAATATGCGGTACCTTCGGTATGCAGTCCCTTTGATATGCAGTCCCCTCAGGTGAGCGGTCTCTCCGGTATGAGCTCCCTCCAGTATGCCGTCCCTCCGGTATGTGGTCCCCTCTGGTATGATATTGTGATTTTGATAAGCCCCGAGTGGAGAAGTAGTAAGTTGGAGGAAAGGAAGATAATATAATAGAAAAGAAAGTACTCACATTTTGATGTCTTTGAAATCTGCAGTTGTCAAAATTTCCTTCGGCGAAGTTAATATAACTTGTTAGGTGTTTAATAGGTAAAGGTAATGTGTTATAGGTAAAATATGAAAATTGGTAAGAGGATTGCTGATAGTGGAGGCAGACGGGAAAGTGACAGATTTAGTGGCAAAGAGTGTATGGCTTGGTTGTGTACGTGCAAAAGGCTGCGGGTTGTGGAAGTTGTACACAACCACAGGATGCAATCAAACAAATCACAATTCCAATAAGGCAATCCCCTCCTGTATGCGGTCCCTCCGGTATGCGGTCCCCTCTAGTATGCAGTCCCCTCCGGTATGCCTTTTTCTGGGGTATGTAGTCTTCTTCGGTATGCGGTCCTCAAAAAGTTACATTTTCGAATTGTTAAGAATAACTAGTGCAGAAGTGCATGATACAAACAAAATAATATATAATACATCAGAGAATATGCCCCTCGGGCATGCGCTACCTAGTATGCGGTCCCCTCTAATATGCGGTCCCCTCCGGTATGTGGTCCCCTCTAGTATGCAGTCCCCTCCGGTATGCTGTCCCCTCTGGTGTGCGGTCCCTTCTGATATAAGCCCCCTCCGCTATGTGGTCCTCTCTGGTATGCAGCCCCTCCGGCATGCACGCTCCAGTATGTGACCCTTCAATATGCGGTCCCTCCAGTATGCGGTCCCTCCTAATATGTGGTTCCCTCTATATGCGGTTCCCTCCGGCATGCACTCTCAAATATGTGACCCTCTCCAATATGCGGTCCCCTCCAATATACGCCCCCAGTATGTGACCCTCCAATATGCGGTTCCTCCAGTACGCGGTCCCCTCTAATATGTGGTTCCCTCCGCATGCGATCGCCTCCTGCATGCGCTCTCCAGTATGTGTCCCCCTCCAATATGCGGTTCCCTCCGATATGCGGCTCCCTCCGGTATGCGGCCCCTCTAGTATGTGTCCACCCTCCGGTATGCAGTCCCCTCCAGTATGCGGTCGCTTCCAATATGCGGTTCCCTCTGGCATGCGGTCCCCTTCAATATGCAGTTCCCCCAGGTATGCGGTTCCATCCGGTATGCGGTCCCCTCTGGTATGCAGTTCCCTCCAGTATGCGGTCCCCTCCGGTATGTGGCCCCCTCCTGCATGCGCTCTCCGGTATGTGACCCCCTCCCATATGCGATCCTTTCCGGTATTAGTCTGGTGCGGTATGTCATTTTGGCCATTTCTGTTGCCAAAATTTATTTTATCGTTTTTATGGCTTCATTAGGGGTCAAATAAGCCAAAAATATTGGGGTTCAATTTTTCTCGCCCCTCAACCTCGTTTTATGGCACATTCAAAATGGCCGCCATCGAAATAACATATTTGGCCATAACTTGGCCTCTAGCAAAGCTAGAGTCACGATTTTGATGTCTATACCCATGTTTTTGGGTATAAAGAATCCAATAGTGCCCATACAAAATGTGTATGTCTTGTAGATATTTCGATATTAATTATAAAACACATTTTTCATGCGTCCTCGGTCATTTTTTGTCGCAAATATGAAAAAACGCAATTTTTCAAATAATTATTTTGGAAGCGTTATTTAGTATGTATTATATTATAAACAACGCATTGCTGATGGTTTCTGAATGGTAAATGTTTTGTTGATAGACCCTAAATATTCCACCAAGAAGGCGTAGAAGTGATAGCGTAGAAACCGAGCAACTTCAATAACGATGTTTGGTACATTACCTTAATTTGCAAATGAACATTTTGCAACAGTCACAGAGGAAAACTGATAAAACTAGTGTGTCTTTTGCAAAGAAAGTACACAATTTTTTTAGAAGTAGATAGGAGGGATGAAGGTCCGATTGAAATTTTAAAAATGAATACAAAATTGTGAGCAAATTGTGCGTTTCAGCAATGTTTCATGTGCTGACAAACAAATGATCAGAATCAATCATCATGATCATTGCGATTAAGATCCATCCCATCAGCAAAATTATTGGATTTTCAGATTTGTTTCTATAAAATTCTTAAACGATGCACAAGAACAAATAAAATAGGGGATTTTAATTCATCACAGCCCATATAGCTGGTACTACGGCAGTCTTATTTGCATCGATATTTGTTGAGCTCAATAACAACCCTTGGTGCAGGTGAACTAAACTGACAGGAATGAACATGCTATATTTCACTTCCCACACATTTTGTTCTAATGGGGGAGGTTTGGCCATCTGATAAAGCAGGTCTTGTCCCCCATTGATATGTGGTTGGCTCCCATAAGGTGTAGCTCATGTAGGTGAACATCTCCCATTCTAGATTTTTAGACGAGAATAGTTGCCACCGTAAAGCTGGAATTATCATTAGCTGATTAAGCCAGAGGATTAGTACACTTCACATACAAAATTCGTCCATGCTTCCAAGGCTTTCGATGTACAAATTTAGAGAGGGAGAGGCAGTGCATCGATAGAATATCGGACTGCCACGTCATTCATGCACGCATCCCGGGTTTAAACCGTGCTGATCTCGCAGGGGTCTTTCAGAGAAATATCCTTGTCTATTCCCTCTCAATATGACTAGGTGGTCACAGTTGCGACCTCGTCGAGTTCAAGTTGAAACTAGTGTGTGGACGTTAATTTACAATCTATTTAAAATAACAATATATGTGGATATAATCTGTTTACGTGTGAAGCTAATGTTACTCTCACCGACCAGTTAAGACATATTACACAAGATGCTTCATCATCACAGAAACCAACCAACTTTCAAGAGGTACACTTGAATGCCTTTTCATATGTGTGCTCAATAGATAGATATGTTATCTATCAAAAAGTGGTAAAGATATTTGATCATCTGCGATAAGCCCATGTACAAAGCTTTCAAAAAACCTATTTCAAGAAGAAATATGCCACAATTTTTGACAAAGAACAATATTAAAACTGATTTGCAACAAAGTAAAAGCTTCCACCGACGGTAAATGGACATACTCAAGCATATTCTGTTGGGTATAGCATTGTGGCATTACAAAAAAAAATATTACTTTTGGACTACTCTGTTGCAGTACTTATTTGATTTAATTATGCTTCAAATCACCAATTACTCAGTTGATGCATCAGTATTAGATTCAGAATTTGTCAGTATTTGACCAGAATATATTATTTGTTTCAAATCACACCTGTTGAGGAATGACGCTCCTGTTAGTGTATCCTGTGCAGAAAGAAAGTGAATTCACCTGTCCTGGAGAAATTGGTACAAGCTCAACTTATTAGAGTTTTAGACACACGACCTCTGGTCACGATAAGGCGTTCTAGAGTATGCTCCCATGAGTAGAAGTAACCCAGAGAGAGACATCATTAACCATAGTACCCAGTGCTGACTCCACCAAATGATAGGCTCGAGGTGGTTTGTGATTTACTCTTTTGTAATGAAGCATCCCCTGTAATCACTCACATGTGATCTGTGGACTGCCAATAAAGCGGTCCTAAATCTAGGCCTATTATTGGGACATCTTACAAACTTCTGACTTCATGAGCTACTCTCATGGTTTGATAATTGTGTCACTTGCATCAATCTGCAGAAAACTCAACTCAACTTGAACCAGTTCTAAACAACTTGGTTTGGATGATCAGTTTTTTCAGCAATCTTGACTTCTGCCTTTATAGAATGACTTCTCGCAGGTTATCTAAATTTTCAACCACTTGATGTTGTGTCTCGCGGGCATTATCACTTTTTTACCGGATAACATATTTAACTACTACTGAGCATACAATATGCAAACACATTCAAGTGTATCTGTTAACATGACTGGGTTGGTTCAAAATGTATTATTTTTTCTGTTCTCTTATTATGAAACATCATTTGTAATATTTCTTAATTTAATGATCTGTGGTAGGCTAAAAGGCGTCTCATGTAAACAGACTATCTTCGATTATGTTGTCCAGTTGACAAAATATCACGTTACCCTTTTCCTGTATTTGAATTGGAACTGATTTACTGATACCTAGCGAAACATCTTTGTGGTTGTGAGTTGCTTGTTTCTTTCGCATAAGAAAATGAACCAAGCCATTAAATGTTTGCTGTGATCCTCTAAGGTAATGGCCCTGCCCTGTCCAATTATGGCTGGAATCTATACTCTGATATCTCTCATAGAATGTGATGAATTAAAATTCCCCTTTTATTTGTTATTGTGCATCATTTATGGATTTAAAAAAAACAAGATCTAAAAATCCAATAATTTGATAGATGGGATGCTCCATAATTACCCACCAAGATTAATTCTGGTCATTTGTTTAGCAAATATGAAACATTGCTGAAACGCACAATTTGCGCACAATGTGTGCTAATTTTATTTTATTTCAAATAACATTGACCCATCCCACCCACTTCTCAAAGTTATCAAATGTGTTTTATAAAAGACACATTACCGTTAATATCAATTATCCTCTGTGAATGTTTAAAATGTTTATATGAAATAAATGCATCAAACATCGTAATTGAAATTGTTCAGTTTTTACAATCGCTTAATGTCACTTTGGTCAACTATTTGGGGTCCATTAACGGAACACCCATCATTCAGAAACCATCAACAATGTACTGTTTATCATAATACACACTAAACAACGCTCAATGTTTGAATTTTAGTTTTTTTCGAATTCGCGAAAAAAAATGACCGAAAACGTATCAAAGATGAGTTTTATCGATCATTTCAAAATATCTAAGAGACATCCACATTTTTTATGGGCATTATTGGATTCTTCGTACCCAAAAACATGGGTATAGACATCAAAATCGTGACTCTAGCTATGCTAGGGCCCAAGTTATAGGCAAATATGTGATTTCGATGGCGGCCATTTTGAATGTGTCATAAAACGAGGTTGAGGGGCGGGATAAATTGAACCCCAATATTTCTGGCTTATTTGACCCCTAATAAAGTCAAAAAAACAATAAAATCAATTTTGGCAAGAACTTTCAATTTTAGGCATATTTCTGACATACCGCACCAGACTATATGTGCTCACCTCTGTTATGCCTTTTTCTGGGGTATGTAGTCTTCTTCGGTATGTGGTCCTCAAAAAGTTACATTTTCGAATTGTTAAGAATAACTAGTGCAGAAGTGCATGATACAAACAAAATAATATATAATACATCAGAGGATATTATTTGTAACAAAAAAATATATTTTAGTCAAAATATTTTTTTTAACGCCCGTTTATAACTGACATCAAAATATACTTTTCTTGAAAACTCATTTCATAAAAAAACCACCATAACGCTGATGGCCATTTGTGCAGCAGACGTGCTACATTTATGTGTGTGCAATTTATTTTGCTGGCGTTTTACATGCCTTTGCATATCTACATTCCGAATAGAATAATTATTTAAAACAATTTGGGTAGACAACCACGAATATATTTATATAACATAAATAATAAAAACGTCTTTTTATACAGCTGGTTAATGTTTATTGTATTAAATGGCCTACAAAATAATGATTGGACTAATGTGCATTTAAATTAATTTGAATATGATTTCATTGTTAGTTATGTTTGTATATTCAACTAAACATGTTCTTTTTTCAGTCGATTATGAAGAAATGGACTGGTTTTGTGTTGTTATTGGTGCTGGCGGGGACTAGTTTTCTTTACTGGTCAAGGACCAGCAGCGCTTTACGTATACCTTATATGGTGACCTTTGGAATGATGTCAAATACAAATTGGAACAGTGAATATAAAGGAATGTGTACATTCGATCTCATAAAGGATCACATCAATCAATATACTACTTTTATGGAAAATGGAAAAATTGTTGGGCTCGACAAGAACAACACCTTATCTAAATCAAATGTGTTCTATAAACCTGGTTTTTGTAACTTGAAACCAAATTTTGACAATTTTACTTGGCTTTCGACTTGTTTTGAGAAAACAAACACGTCCAAGATTTTATTTGTGGGGGATTCCAATATACGACGACCTCTAGAGCGAATGCTGGGGCTCTTAGAGGACAGTGGAGTATTTGTATGTAATGACATGCACAATAATACCCCACGTGGTAAGGATGGTAAGCTATCCATACATAAACTCAGCACAAAAACAGATTGCAAGTGGCTCTTCAGACGTGTCTACCTGTGCGGGAGAACGACCCACAACGAGGCATTTCCACGTTTAGTAATACATTATGCCAAAATGCCAATGTTAAAAGAGCCTGCAAAGTTCTATAGTGACAAAGATAATATTATGTGTCCACATGTTGTCAATTATGGCGCGCAGACTATCCAACAATACATATTTGGAGATTATGCTCAACAAGTCAATCCTGATATTATTATAATCGGCTCCACTGCTCATGTTCCCGAGTTTCCGGTATCTAAATGGAGAAATCAGCAATCATGGTTAATAAAACAAGTAGGCAGTTTAGTGGCACGATCTGTACCAGTTGTGTGGTTGTCTCAAATGTCGTGGTGTGAAAAAAACTTAGGCAAATCTGGACAGCCGAAAAAGGTGGAAGACAACGGTAAAATATATAGCGTGAACACTCAAGTTTATAGACAGAACATTGAGTTTTTTAGACTTTTCAAAAATAATGTATTGACTAATTATAATAATATATATCCATTTTTTGATATATATAATTTGTCCAGTCTAGTGCGACCGGAGTGGTACATAGACTGGGTTCATTGTCGACCTGATTACTATGAACTCCTTATGAGAACATTCTGGGGAGTGTTCTGTAATTCATTCTTTCATTAGGATGGTTGCTCAGAACATTATGGGGAATGTTTTGTATTTCATTCCGCAATTAGGATGGTTGAGAAGAACATTTTGGAGAGTGTTTTGTAATTCATTCCGTGATTGGGTTGTTTTTTTTTCGAACATTATAGGGAGTGTTCTATATTTCATTCCTTCATTGGGATGGTTGATCAGAACAATATGGGGAGTGTTCTGTAATTCTCTCCTTCATTAGGATGGTTGATCGGAACATAATAGTCTCCCTACAGCGACCCACAACTTCAGGTTGGTGAATATTACTCGCATACCTTTAATTTGAGACCAAGCATTTGCATATCTTGATATTTAAACACACACTGCCTTCACAGTAACAGTTGTTCAACCCTTTAAGCCCTCACGATGCACTAAAGCATCATTTTACATCCCTGAAAACAGACCTAATTTTTCTAAAACTACCGGTTTTAGAGCGAAAATTTCCATGAAACTGGTTTACCAATATATGGCATTTTTTTTAATTTTCAAACCACATCAAATCATCTTCATCCACTACAAGTCGAGAATTGCGACAGCAATTCGCGGCTTGTAGTGGATGAAGATGACAATGGTAAATTCAGGCTTGAAAGGGTTAATCGGCTAATAAAACGAATTAAAAAACGACTATAGTCGTGCCTAGCGGGTTACCCCCTGCAGCGCGGGGACTGTCCTCATATGTCAGAATCTGTAGACGTCAGATTCTGACGTAACATAAAGGCGGTCCCCGCACTGAAAGAATTAACATATTTAAATGGATGTAGACCAATAACAAAGGTATTCAAATGAAGCGGAAAGTGCTAACTAAGACATGTATTTAAATTACACCTTTAATGGATTAATAACTAGGTATATTCATTAACGTAACGTACTCTAGTGGCTTATATTATCCGTTATTGGATGTTTGTATTTTGTTGTACATAATATGCTTAATTACTATAGGCCTTTTTATTATGATATCTATATATTCTTATAAGGTTGCTTATTATTGCACTTATGTTCTTTTTTTGTCCATCTCACTTCATTTCAAATTAAATGAGATATAACTTTAGATGGCATGATTGATATCTTTTTCATCTATATGCAATAGTATTTTACATAGCATATAATTATATACTTTGCTTTTTACATACTTTTCCATTAACTACACAGGTTACTTTTAGTGCAACTGTCCCAGTTGTTATAATTTTTTTCTCGTGTATCTAGTTCAAACAAAATAATAATATTATATTGCAGCTCCAGTACCCATTTATTGTATTTTGTATATATGATTGTATTTGTTATATTTTACATAGTAATTAATATAACGATTTAGAGTTTTAAATTTCACGAACCGTACTTATCTCTATTTTATCACTACTTCTCATACTTATTACCTACGCCTAGGAATTGATGTTTTGGCCTTTTTTTGCTTGTTTTCAGACCGTTTGTTTGTCTGTCAGCAGGACTTACATATTTCCAGAAGTGTGTCTCGGGTTAAGGAACAAACCACTATATTTCAGGGATGATCTGGATTTCGATTCGGATCCAGAATTTAGTTGTGTGGCGGAGGTTCGCAGTCTCCGACTGACTGTCTAGTTTTGATCTGTTATCAAAATTTTATATAGATATTAAAGAGACTAAATCAGGCTAAAATCATAAAAAAAACGGTGATTCATTTTGGCTTCTTATTTTGACCATATGATGCAAAAATGTCCATAGACTAGAACTGCAAAAGTTTTTTTTGATTTTTATGCTGCGCATTTACCATTTAAGCGAGATATAGGGACGAAATTCCCATATTTCTTATTCTGGACATGCATGTCCGAAATAAGAAATCGGGAATTTCGTTTTTATATCTAGCCTAGCTGATAAATGCGCAGCACAAAAATTAAAAAAAAACTTTTGCAGTTCTAGTCTTTGGCAAGTTTACATCATATGGTCATATGAAGAAGACAAAATAAAATCACTGATTTTTTTATGATTTTAGCCGGATTGAGTCCCTTTAACTTACCATAATACTACCGTTGCCACTCTGTATTGTCATGTGGATAAATGAGTTTACTAGATTTTTTATGCCAATAAAATTGCTACAACTACTACTGCTACTGGTACTCTTTGAAGTAGTGACCAACAACGACATTTATGTGTGACCCATTCAGGTATATATTACAATATCTAAGGGTTTTGCCTATTTTTCAACAGAGCCAGCCTCATCTGTCAATTGTGATATACGAATATTATGTCTTTCGAAAATGATGCATGCTATATAATAGTTTAGTACTATTAGTTCAACAGTTAAAAAATCATGATGAACGTTGGTGAAAATGTCTCATTTCTTACCGGGTTGTCATCTTGGTTTTTACCTCTAGATGATCGTAAAACGTGAAAATAACAAATATCAGTTTCTTCCTAAAATAAGGTATTATTTTATTATATTCTAGGCATATAACTTCAGAACATAAATTTTTACTGTAAGAACTGATATGCCGTCACACCATGTATTGTAACTCATGTCATGTGGCATTTGTATAAGATTTAACACTGGCATGGATACGAAAGCGATATAAATTATAGAACTGACCTATTGCGATGACAAAGTTATTATCTGTCAGCGTATGTGATCTTGAAAATGAATGTCAAAGTCAAGTTCAAATGAATGTCAAGTTAGACCATTTGACATATAATGCAATCCTGGGTTTCAAATAGCGTTGGTTTAATAGGCTTATAGAGGGACGTCATTTTTTTGCAATTTACTACATGACAAATGGTCTAACTTTTAAACTACTGCATATAGTTTCACGATATGTTAAGGGATATTGGGATTGTCTTGCAATATTATGTTTGCAATATTTCATAAAAATCGGTTGATAATGACGGATAAATCCACGAAAAAACATGCGCTAGCGGTAATTTTTGCACAGGGTATATGGTCGACCAAACTATGGGCTGCAATGTGTACAATACATACCGTTAAATGGGTGATGAACCATGTATATAACAGCCAGTACAGTGACATTCCCAACATATAGGTATTTAATCCATTACAATCAGCCTACAGGAAACATCATTCTACAGAATCGGCGCCACTGAAAGTACATAATGATATAAATATTAGAATAAGGAAGGGTGAAGTCACAGCTCTGACACTGCTTGACTTGTCGGCCGCTTTCGACACTATTGACCATGCTACATTAACAAATAGATAAATAGGTATGGAATACCTGTGTAGGCTTAAATTTGGTTTTCTTATTATTTAGAAAATAGATACCAACCCATAAAAATTAAAGATACTCCATCAAATAAAGTCGCAAACGGGGTCCCACAGGGTTCTGTGCTGGGACCACTGTTTTTTACCTTATACACTACACCACTCGGCGCTATCTCCAGTTTCGACATAAACCATAATATTTATGCCTTTGATATTGAAATGTACATGTCCTTATCAGTTTCAAACGCTAAGGAATATCTTGAGAAGTTGGAACATTGTTTAATGGGTGTGTCGGCTTGGATGACAGGATCCAAGCTGAATGTTAATCCTGTCAAGACAAACTATTATCTCATTGTGTCCATAGCCCCTGAGTTCGGTCCGCTGAGGATTTTGGCTATATAGAAGTTGTATTGGGATTGATTGATTGATTTATTGTGAATAATGGTGTGAGAAGCTTGCAGTATGATTTCTTGGATGATTCGCCTTTGGAAATAACAGTGGGGTATATTGCATTTCATTTGGAGCCTATTATCAATGTATAGGCCTACAGCTCGGACTCAAATTATTAAAATGCAGAATAATTGACGAGTAGCGAAAACTTAGATGATAGTCTTAGTGTTGCGATATCAATCGTGTATGCCTTGAGTATATCGCGTCGTAGGGCAGTCCATACAGACAAGTCGAGTACCGATTACATTCGACAAAGACTAAACATATTCAGTCTTGAAGACTGCTCACGACGCAACGAATTGTGATAAAATCGTGGCCAGGCTATACCAAAAAGATGATACCCGACGAGACGGTGTCGATATTTAAGACCAATACCATATAGTAAACACTTCGTCAACACCCCTAGTTCTAAATACGTTGATGGTTTTTTATAGGCCTATAACATTCGAGCCCGGTATCTTGAGGTTGGGAGTCTTCAGATAAACCAAAGGAGTCGCCGCGTCAACCCAAGTTTGTCGTGTTTCTGAACTAACTAATAAAGTTACATCACACAATGCAATGACAGACAGAATATTGACTAATTGACCGGTTGATTGATTTGTCTATTGATTGATAGATTGATTGATTGATTGATTGATTGATTGTTTGATTGATTGATTGATTGATTGATTGATTGACTGACTGATTGATTGATTGATTGATTGATTGATTGATTGATTGATTGATTGATTGATTGATTGATTGATTGATTGATTGATTGATTGATTGATTGATTACGGACGGATCGACGTACGGACAGACAGACAAAGAGACAGACACTCACCCACACACACACACACAGATCGCTCGACCATGCTATTTTACACATATTGTATGACTATTTCTACACAATGATTGCAGTGTAGCTATGGATCACCTGGCTAACAAAGATAACTGTTTGTATTTTATCAATTAGTTACATAAAAACAACCGCTCATCAATTTAACTGGAGTCATAACCCGGCGTACACATCGCCACATAACCATACTCGGTTTGATTCAGTCTACAATTGTTTTTACTTCAACTGAGTGCACACTCATAACGACCCGGCGCAACTGGGCGCTTATGGATCATAGAAAAAAACAAGTCCATGAGAAGTTGAAATAAGGTCAGTAAAACAGACTCACATGTCTGAATAATGACATTTGCATAAGCCTCCTGTTCAAATTGGTATTTTTCGACACTGGTTTCAAAAATGAGCATAATTTGATTACTAACATTGAATTGGACTCGTCCAATTTATCTTACCAACTCGCCCCACTTCCATTGCCTATTTCATTTGTAATAAATCGTGCCCGATTTATCTTACCAGCTCGTCCGATTAAGAACTCGCACCATTTATCTTACCAACTCGGCCTGTTTATTTTTTAATCACCTCATCCCATTTTACTTACCATCTCGCCCCCACTTCTCCTGTAACCAAATCACCCCATTTTTATTACCATCTTGTCCCATTTCCGTTATCAACTCTTACCACATGCGCATTTATCACTCCAACACGCTTTATTTCTCTTACCACCTCGCCCTCTTCTCTTACCAACTCGCTACATTCTTCTTATTATTTATCTTACGAACTCGCCCTATTTCTATTAACAACACACCCAATTTATCTATTCTCGCGCAGTTTCACTTTCTAGCTCGTCCATTTCTCTTGTAATCAACTTGCCCGATATCTCTGACCAACTCGCCTCATTTCTCATACCAACTCGCCTAATTGATATATTAAGTCTCGCCCCATCTCTATTAGGTCTCGCCCTATTTATCTTACCAACTCGCAAGATTTATCTTACCAACTCGCAAGATTTATCTTAGTAACTCACCCACTTCTCAAAGACGCCCCATTTATATTACCAACTCCAACAATTTATCTTGCCAACTCGGCCCACATCTCTTAAGAACTCGCCTCATTTCTACTACGATTTATCTTACCAAAACGTCCTATTTATCTTACCAACTCGCAAGATTTATCTTACCAACTCGCAAGATTTATCTTAGTAACTCACCCACTTCTCAAAGACGCCCCTTTTATATTACCAGCTCCAACAATTTATTTTGCCAACTCGGCCCACATCTCTTAAGAACCAAAACGCCCTTTTTATCTTACCAACTCGACCCATTTATTTTACAAACTTGCCCCACTGCCTTATGGCTCAAAAAAACATCTTAACCCAATTTTGAACGTTTAATATGTTTAAATGTAATTGTGAGGCTATCTACTGTGAGACTGGAAAATATTGGTGGAATTCGGGTGATAATGGCCCGAAATATCAGCAAAAAACATGCCAAAAACGGGTGCTAAAACTAGAAGATAAAAAAAGTGCCAAAGCTGGAAGCTAAAAAAAGCACCCTGTCCAGCGGCACATCCCCAGTAGGGCCTACTCCTAAGTATGGGAATACCCCCTCCGGGTTCGAGGGGTATTATGAGTGTTGTTGGTGTGACGGATTGACTACAATTAACTCGCTCACCATACCGTATCGTCCCACAATAAAATAGCTCCATACAAACTCGCCCTCCTTTAATTCTGAACTCGTCCCACTTCTCTCACCATTTCGCCACACGTTTCTTACCGGACCGTCCTCCTCTTCTATTTCACTCTTCACTGTTCCGACCAAGTTTAAGCCTACAACATGGGTCTACTTTTGTTAAGTCGCCACTCCTTTCTTTCCGATTTGTCCCACATTTCTAGCCATGTCGCCCTACTGATCAGTCATATTATGTATTTACTTCACTACGGCATATTATCGATTCACCCGATATCATTTTTCTCATTTATAATATAACTATATCCAATACCTCATCTTATTTTTCATGAAAAAGTATGGTAAACACCACAAATATGTTTATTTTAAGATATACAAATATCTTATTCAATATAGGGCATACTGCGGTAAATAAAGATAACTTGACTGTATTTGAATCCATCTATTGTGTTTCGCTACAAATTCATAGTCACTGTTCTGAGTGAATTATAATCTTAATACTAATCACTGGGAGTTGAAAGTTTTCAAGTGATCGTTGTCCATGCATTAACCTTTTCACTACCATACATGACTGAAATTTCCGTCGTCATTCGTCAATGATCGTAACCATAAAATGACACAAATTTTCGTCAAATATATACTACATTTATGTATTTTTCGTCATTTGAAGCTGAAAATTGCGTTAGCAATTCCAGCTTCAAATGACGAAAAATAGAACTCCTACACCAGTATATCTGGATCCTGGCATGCATTCCGGCCTGGAAGTCAAAGGGTTAATGCACATATATATGTAGATTTTGTGTAGTTGCGAGATAATTGAGAATTATTTCATTCTACCGACATAGTAGTGTCACAATATTGAACAGTGGGACTGTTGTTACAAACATAAAGACCATTGCCGCTCCAAACTGGTTACACAGAGCACTTAATGTAGCAGCAAAGTGACCAAAATTTGAGTCAACCTTCCATTTTATATTTAAAACAAAGCTACAGAAACATTTTAAGAATAAGTAGTTTGCCGACCTTGGAAATATAAGAAAATTATTATATTATATTATATTACATTATTCAACAGTGATTACAAAATTTGAACAACCATACATGACGGAAATTTCCGTCGTCATTCGTCAATGATCGTAACCATAAAATGACACAAATTTTCGTCAAATATATACTACATTTATGTATTTTTCGTCATTTGAAGCTGGAAATTGCGTTAGCAATTCCAGCTTCAAATGACGAAAAATAAAACTCCTACACCAGTATATCTGGATCCTGGCATGCATTCCGGCCTGGAAGTCAAAGGGTTAATGCACATATATATGTAGATTTTGTGTAGTTGCGAGATAATTGAGAATTATTTCATTCTACCGACATAGTAGTGTCACAATATTGAACAGTGGGACTGTTGTTACAAACATAAAGACCATTGACGCTCCAAACTGGTTACACAGAGCACTTAATGTAGCAGCAAAGTGACCAAAATTTGAGTCAACCTTCCATTTTATATTTAAAACAAAGCTACAGAAACATTTTAAGAATAAGTAGTTTGCCGACCTTGGAAATATAAGAAAATTATTATATTATATTATATTACATTATTCAACAGTGATTACAAAATTTGAACAAGTAATGTATTTGAATTTTAAAATTATTAAGTCACATAGACAGGCATTATCCAGGTTAAGATGTTCCAGTCATATGTTGCAAATTGAAGCAGGATAACATAAAAAGTTGTTAATGGCTGATTGTGCATTTTCTGTAAAGAATTATCTATTATTGCTTTAGAATATGAAGGTCATTTCTCAATGTTATGTCCTGCTTACAAGAATTGAGATCGAATTATACATCTTACAGCAGTTTTATAGAAATACTAACAGAAATTTAGGAACATAAAATAAAGTAATTAGCTTCATTTGCATATCATACAGCGAAACTCATACAGATAAATTTAACTAATATGTATTGATATGTCCCACACAAATAAGTACTGTATATATTTGAATCTCTTATGCATTAATGTATGTATATAACATGTGAAATTGTTTGGTACTATGGGCCCAAGGCCTTAAACATACTACTACTACTACTACTACTACTACTACTACTACTACTACTACTACTACTACTACTACTACTACTACTACTACTACTACTACTACTACTACTCCGACTACTACATATTAGAGTGGTGTACGATGGTATAAAAGGAACTTTCCATGTTCCTCCTACATTAGATAGAGATTAGAGTGGGTTGAAGATGGCATGAAGGGAAGGAACTTTTCATGTTCCTCCTCTATATCTTACGCTAGATACAGATAAGAGTGGTGGAAGGTGACATAAAGGGAACTCACCGTGTTCCTCCTACACTATATAAAGATTAGAGTGGTGGAATATCGCATACTGTACAGGGAACTTTCCGTGTTCTTTCTACGCTAGATAGGGATTAGAGTGGAGGAATATGGCACCAAAAATAGAACGTCCCTGATGGCACAAAGGTAACTTTCCGTGTTCTTCCTACGTACACTAGATAGAGATTAGTGTGGCTTAAGATGACACAAGGGGAACTTTCCGTGCTCCTTCTACACTAGATAAAGATTAGTGTGGGATAAGATGGCACAAACGGAACATTTCGTGTTCCTTCTACACTATATCGATATTAGTGTGGTGTAAGATGGCACAAAGGGAACTTTCCGTGTTCCTTCTACACTTTTATTCCAGGCATACTATGAAATGACCCACCACTAATTGCAACAAAAATTATCCCCTCACCAACAGTCTCAGAAAGTGACATAAAAAAACATAATAAAAGTCACCAAGAATCGCAGGAGTGGAAGAGTACCTAATTTACATAAATCCAAAATGGCCTTCAAAATAATTGACTAAGTTTTCTTTTGGCGATATCTCGGTTAATAATCAATGTAGAATCATGATTTTGGTGTCTAACTATATGTTTTTGGGGTCAAGGAATCGGATGAGCATATCATTTAGCATCTCGGAAAATAAATGGGATTGTCGTATATGTTGAATGCCGAATTGCGTAAAATTTCACGTATTTTGATCACCCATCACTATGATGGCCACCATGTTGTCAGAAGAAATGACAGGTTCTGAGCTGACTTGTCAACTGACTTAATCTTTGCTTAAGTGTTGCTGAGAAACCTCAAAACTACAGATGGTTTGACGAGAGGAATGGCATGAATGAATCGCCGCGTTTCGTAAAGTTGCTTTCAACTCCGGCTTGTAGGGGATACCCAGGCGGATTTTGACATTGCCAGCTTCTTTTTTTTCATACTATGTTCTAGGATAAAGCTCATCGTTTGCTTAAAGAAAGAGACTCACTATGCCTATGGATAGCCATATGTGTTTTTAACATTCTATATAAAAAATAACACAGCTAGAAATAGAAAAAAAAATCACATTTGTCCAAATCCTCCCCATGTGTGGGTGGATTCGGACATGGCTGGGGAGCATTTGGACATACAGCTGTAATTAGAAGCAATAACAAGAATTCTGAAAATTAGAGTTTTTATTCATTGAGAGTCATATTATCGAAGCCATTTTATAACTGTATTTATTGGGATAATGCATTTCATGCTGTGGGGAGGATTTGGACAAGTGAGTTGGGGAGGATATGGACATTGACAAAATCCTCCCCCAAGTGTCCCATTCCTCCCTGAAAAGTGTCCAAATCCTCGCTGAATCTTCTGTCCAAATGCACCCAACAGAAATAGCTCAATTCTCGAACAAGAGACATTTGCCATAAAATTGAATTATATATACGGAATACGGCGTTCGCTCATCGTGATTGGCTCTATCACTGAAGTTAAGCGACGTCGCGCCCGGTTCATAATTGGATGGGTGACCGCTTGGTGACTGCCAGGTGCTGTATACACTCGTGGGGCTCAGAGAACCACGTAAATCAGATGGCTTGTCTGACTGCCCTAGAGTTGGACGTAAAAGAACCTCAATGGACGTAGGCGCAGTTTCCATCCAGCGAGACCCCAGAAAATCCACAATGTGTGAGTACTTGGCACATAAGGCGAATTTGCTTGGAATGAAAATAGCTTGATGCGCCTCAATGGCAGCTCAGCTGTATATCTCCCAGGAGACTGAGTTGGAATTTGAATGATAACAGGCCTTGCTAAGTTACTCTCGATGTACAGCGCTCTGAACAGCCGCCGGCTGGATACATGCGCTATATAAGATTTCACTCATTCATTCATTCATAAAATTGAATTACACAAAATGAGTAAACAGCCTTAGAAATATTTAGGGTTAAATCCAAGACTAGACATTAATGAATAAAAAACATTGAACTTACCTCTGACAAGTTACTTCGACAGTTACAGATCAAACAAAATGTGACCAAACATTTAAAATTAAAAAATGGAGCCCACTGACTTGTTCTTGGTTAAAGGATTCCCTAAATGCATTCCCCGGGGGCGGTGATCCTGTAGTGACGTCATCCATTTATAGCCTAAACCTACTGTCCAAATGCACCCTGTCTCCAAATCCTCCTGGGTCTCCCCATCTCATGTTAATTCTGTCATGCAAGCCCTGACTAATATTTCATACACAACCAGTGTGCAACACAAGGGCGTTCCACATGCAATAAACAATCAAAGGACATGGCAGACACCCTTAAGATTAAGTACTTGTAAGAGATTTGTAGCTGCAGGACAGGGTAGTGCATGATGACTCACCAATATAAGATACAAGGTCATTCGCCTAACCCCTCCTCAAGAAACTTGTAGCTGCAGGACAGGGAAATGATAACTCACCAAGATAAGAGACGGGTCATTTACATTGTTAACTAACTCCTCTTCCAGAGACGTGTAGCTGCAGGACAGGGTGCTGATAACTCACCAAGATAAGAGACGAGGTCATCCACATTGATACCTAACTCCTCTTCCAGAGACTTGTAGCTGCCAGACAGGGTACTGATAACCTCACAAACGTATCAAATTACGAGCTACATGTATGTAGTTATCCCTCAACCCTATAATAATAAGTTTACTCCCAGAATGGCTAATAAATCTAGCCTAGCTGTTGCACTGTAACATCACATGCCTGATAACACACCACCACCCAAAATTAACAATATATATTAGGTAGAGGTACCTACTTCATAGAGTCTCTCTGAGTAAAAGAATCGCATATGAAGAAACATGCAAGCATTATGTAAAGTATGTCAACAACCACTATGGAACACCAATAATTATTGTTGTGTTGATGTAGTTCACCAGACACTCTCTAGTATCTATGTAGGTGCAACTGTACAAGTTTCAGACTCTGTGGTCTTCAAGTAAAAATGGAAGATCATTTGTAACATTTTTAACAAAGAGATCTGTTAATAGTGCAAACTGCCACAGCGGCTTCAAAAAAACACTAAGCCCATATATTATTATTGGAGATGACACAAACCCACTTATTGGTATGCTTCCATGCCAAATCCACAAATTATTTCTTAGGCCAGAGCCAAAGCAGGGAGAAAATCATCCACCAAAATGCTGGGGTATTGCTTTATTGACAATTCCAGTTGGTCCAGAAGTGTACATAAATGTGTCGTTTATTCATCACATTATTGGATGGTATACCACATCTGGCGTCGGGATTGGCAAAAAGCAGCATTGACACTCTTATCCACCAGTGCACTATTTCGGGAACAGTGGGCCAGTTTTCAATGATCTAAATAGCTCAAAGGCTGACGTGATATCTTCAGGTGAAGACGCTCTCATCGCTTTATACAAAGCTAAACCTGGTGAGACGCTTGACCATCTGAGAATGCAAAAGTTTCATCATAAAGTCATAGTAAAGCCCTAGAATTTTAATTAATAGGTCAGTTTTAGTTATGCATACTTATTTACCCTATATATCTAAATTTGAACTTTATTTGTTCTCAGTAAAATATAAAAATGTCCAGTGCGCAAAGGGTGTGTCAATTTATTGTTTGATTTTATTATTTTCAAACACACATGCAACATTGAAAATTTATTATGTTTTTTTTTCAGTAATGTATTTCGCAAAATATTCAAAGAAATCTAGATGGCTTCAAGCATTTCTGTTTTCAGACACCGCAGACTGTTTTTAAATAGGCCCACTTTGGGAATCAAAATGTCTGTTTATGTAGATATGTTCACAAGCAAATGTTGTCAAAAGGATGTAGAAACATTACTTTTTGGTAATTAATAATTATTTACTGCATACTATTGATTGATATATTTATGAAGACAACATTTTCACAATTTTAAGGACATAACCTTTTTTGCGTGATTTCTGGCAGTAAGAGGGTGCTTGAAATAATCAAATCATGTTTATATATATTTCTTGCATTACTAGTAAAGCAATTGTAGTCGATGCGATCTATCGGCGCCGTGATTTCGACATATTCATCTTCTTGTCTGAAACCAGTAGAATCATGCACATCAAGTGATTAATGTCCGCCTACCCGGTCTGAACATTCATTGTTCATGAGAAGTTCGAGACTGCCATAGTTTGGATGAAAAATAACTTTAAAACAGCTCATGTTCGCGAAGTGGTGGGTACAGTACTATACTATGTATAACGTGCACAGTGCACAGGCTGGTGACTGCCCTATGTTCAGAAGGTTCTATGTTCAGAAGGTTCTATGTTCAGAAAATATTTGTTCAAAAGGTCCTATATTCAGAAGGTCCTATGTTCAGAAGGTCCTATGTTCGGAAAATATTTGTTCAAAAGGTCCTATATTCAGAAGGTTCTATGTTCAGAAGGTCCTATATTCAGATATATTCAGAAGGTCCTATATTCAGAAAATTCTTTGTTTGATGTATGAAAAAACTTACATCTTTCAGTTTCAGCAATATAACAAATCACAGCCTCTCATTTCAGCTCATTCGGTCAAAGGTCAGATGAGCTTTTGTCATGGCGCGTTGTCCGTCGTCTGTCAGTCCACAATAGCCAAAATTGCTGTTGGGACTTTAATCAACACAAAACCAGGAGTGATCACAGAAGGATAGCCCTCGCAATTCAGGAATATGACACTATAGGCCCCTACCTGAATTCAAATCCACCTAAATCCGGTGCTAGTGTGTCCTATAGCTTTTTTCTGTTTCTTCATTTTAATCTATTTGAGGTTTTTTTGGGGTGTCTGCATATCCCCAAAATGCGTTGTATAGTTGGGTTGACTAAAGTAGAAATGAGTGAGTGGAAATCGCCATTAAAATAAAGTCAATAATGAATAGATTGCACAAGAAAGCTCCATTCAGAGCCTTGTTTTACCTATAGGCCTACCATTGGGCACAATATTTTGGTAAATCTGTAGCGCATATTTTACCTCGATTTCTCAACGATTTTGACCCGATTTTTTTTTGCACAGGCCATTTTCAAGTCAAACCCTAACACCGGTAAAAGTTTAGTTAGATCATTCGACATGTAATAATATTCCTGAATTAGCGTAATGGGTGACGTCATAATTTCAATTTACAACAATCATTCAAATCGTCTAGCTTTTGAAATAATACAAATAATTTTACGTTCATAAAATTTCATGAAAATCGGTTGATAATTGACGGAGTAGTTAACGAAAAAAATGCGCTACTGGTTAGTTCTGTCCTAATGTATAGCGTGGGAGGGATGGAATCAGCCTTAGATTGATTCGTTTTACCCGAAAAAATCAACGTTTTTGAACATGGCGGTGACTGAGAGCAATCTCGACCCCAAGATCTGAAATATGTTCATAACTTCTTAATGTCTGTGCTGAAAAAAATGAGGTGAGCATGCAACTTTGTAGCTAAAATGTTACTGATTCTATTTCTATAAAAAAAGTATTTTCTTAGATATAACTGTCCCACGATTTTGTATGGGGTCAAGCTTCAGCCACTGCAGCTAGAATGGAGTTACACTCTGTTATTGCTACTCTGGGGAATATCTGACCCGAGGATATCAGAGCTGTGTGAAAGGCCAAGGTGTTTCGACCGTCTGGGCATGTCCGGGGGGTAATTCATCTATAGTCAGATTCACATGAAATTAAACAACCAGGGTAAATGAACTTCTCGGATTCCTCAGTCAAGTCTGAAATAATTTTCCTGACATTTTGCACAGACATTTACCTAGCCATGGGGCGACTGCTCTGAAAATTTCGAGAAGTTTTACAAGGTATTTAGAAAAAGTTAGACCATTTGACATGTAATGAACTTATGAGACAAAGCTATAATGGGTTTATAGAATTATAGAAGGCGATAATTTTTATTTACTACATGTTAAATTGACTAACGTTTAATGAAATGAAATAAAATTTTCAGGGTAGTCGCCTGATGACCAGAAAATAATGCTTGGAATATTGCATGAGAATTGGTTGAGAATTGACGGAGAAATCAGCGAAATCATTCGCCACGGTCAATGTGAATCCGACTATAGGCATTCCCAGAACCCCTTATCGGGCGAGTGAAGGAAAATACTCTCAATAACCCACCATGTCATATCACCCCATGCTCACATCATCATATGTACATCATTCATCTCATCAAATAACTTCACTGTTTTTATCGTCTTGCAATGTCACTTAAATGACTGTTAGTCTGCTGTCGAAAATGACGTAAAGCAACATTTTACAATTACATGACCTAAACATCTATATGACCTTGATTTCTAACTACAATTATTTTTCTCATTTGCACAATACACTTAACATGTTTATTGCTCTGAAATGTAGGCCTACACCACATGGGTATATCACTGGTCATGGTGACAATTTCTTCTATTTAAAATACGTATTTCTTATTGTAGATATAGATAGATTCCGATAAATTGATTAAATAATATTGTTTAATTGCCAGCGTGCATCATTACCACACGGTATATTCAGTTGTAAAGGTTGTGACATATATGCATATTTTACATTCAACAGAGAATAATCCCATAGACCATATAAGCAGATAAGACATGTAAGATAAGATAATTGATATTTCTACATCACTCGTTTTTATGTGATATTTTTTGAACAACGTAAACCCACTGGGCATACAACGTTTTTGCGACATTGAATCGACGTCATTGACGTTGATTCAACGTCGCAAAAACGTCGTGTGCCCAATTGGAACTGACAATGAAATAGTCACCCGTACTTTCTAAACATAGGACCTTCTGAACAAATATTTCTAAACATAGGACCTTCTGAACATAGAACCTTCTGAATATAGAACCTTCTGAACATAAGACCTTATGAACATAGAACCTTCGGAGCATAGGACCTTCTGAACATATGACCTTCTGAACATAGAGCTGTAACCGCACAGGCTGTCTGTATAGAACATACAAAATGGGCCTATACATGTAGGCTACAGTGTCGGGCAGGTCTGAGTACTGGGGACTTCATGACATCGGGGCGGTGGCGGGCCAATGTTAGGGGGCCACCATTAGATTCCCATGGGGGGGGGGGGCAGGAGTATTTTTGAAATAAATAATTTCGGGCGGACTCTGCGTGAAATAAATAATTTACTGAACTGTTCCATATAAACATGTAACAAAATGTGAAATTTTCAGCGCACCGCCGAGACCGGTTGAAATAAATAATTTGACCACGACAAATACTCCTGCCCCCCCCCCCCCCCCCGTGGGAATCTAATGGTGGCCCCCTTAGTGTTGGACCGGTACCATTACGTGCTCAATGTTTGCTATAGCTGAACACTGTCACCGAGTGAGGCCAATGCCGCCGACATTGACCAGCAGTGAAACAGAACTCGGCCAACGTTACACTCTTCTTGTGATAGCCAGTGTCAGTGAACCAGAAATTCTGACCTGAAGTTAGTTTAATGTTGGGCCAGCGTCGTAGACACTGGTGCAACAATAAACCAACATCAGCTCAATATCCCATGACTGCGAGAATTAGACTTGATATACCGTTCAGTCAAGGTTCAGTGGTCATATTGCAGTGTGTGTTGGCAGTGCTATAGATAGAATTGACAGCCGGTCCTAGAGGAAACGTCAAACCGATGCCGATCTAATGTAGGTCACCATTGACAACGGTGGCCCAGCATTAGAACAACACTGTCCCGACGTCACGCGCCGACCACATTGACAGCCACCCAGCAGACAGAAGACGTTGAAGCAATGTTGGTCCAGGATCTACGACGCTAGCCCAACGTTAAGCCAACATTGCTTTAACGTCTAGTGTAACACACACCATTCGCATAACATTTGTGCAACGGCGGCCCAACGTCTTCGACGTTGGTCCAACATTGTACAAATGTTATACAAATGTTTTGTGTTTGCTGGAAGCGACAGCCAGCTATGAAGGCCCTGATTTAGGACGGGAGTCTCGTTTCGCTGAAAAAAGCTAGGATGATCTTGACTCTCTAAGATAAAACAGCCTAAATAGTTGTTCGCACATGCATTACTACAGACAATAACAATAAAGTTGAAAATGTGGTTTTAAAATGTTGTTTTGTCTGTTTTTTTATGGCTTCTGTCCACTAAATTTGGCTACAAGTTTTTCCATTTGGATCAAAATTTGGCTGCAACTTTTTTGGGTTCAGATCGGCCCCTGGGATAGCCATGGTTTGTTTCAACACATCTTTCTTTAGGCCACACTTAGAATTCCAAGGTCAAATTAATGCAATTAACACTTTCCAGGTTCCAGTCCTCCTTTGCATCCAGACACTGGGTGCCTGAAAGGGTGCCTGAAATAAAAAAAATCATATTTTTTTTTTTTTTTTAAGTAATGGTCGGCTAAATATGTGTTTGGTGGTGATGTATGTATGGTTTGCTGTATATTATTTCAAGTATATATCGATAACCATAACAAAAAATTATTATGAACTAAATATGTGATGTTGGTTCACAAAGGGTTAATTTGCCAAATTTGTCCGTTTTTGTTATCCCCCCCCCCATGCCTAGATTTTAAGCTTTCCAATGGTATATGTACACGGTATATGATAACTAATGTTGTTTTTTCATGGAAGGTTGCTCATTAAATAACGTCTTTTTGGCGGGTCTGCTGCAGCACTAACTGTGTATTGACCCCAGACAGATGACAGAATGCATAACATAGGTATTTAAATGAAGCGTAAAGAGCTGACTAAGATATTTGTGATAACTTCAAATTAAAAAAAACCTTTGTACTCCATATTTGTTAGTGTTTTAAGAGTTAATGTGTTACAATTAGATCAGGTCAGCTCCAAGTAGCGAATAATCATAGGTGTAAGACCAGTTACAAGTGGATTAACCCTTTCAAGCCTGAATTTAGCATATAGACTGGTGGAAATCGGAGCAAAATATTGACCCAGAGTAGGAAGTCTGCCCATTTAGTTTTTTCACCAGTTTTAACCATTTTCGGGTATGGGGAATCGAATGCGAAGTCATGTCAAGCCGGATTTTTCCTCTAAAACGTTCTATTTCGCGATTTAAATTATGACGTCTAAATCATATAATTAATAGATTAAATCTCGTCATATCACTATTAGTCTGGCAGAACTAGCACTGGACCTCATTTTGAGGTGTAACGTTTTTGTATTGTTGATTATTGATGGTGAGGATATATGTATTCAGAATTTGCCGGGAGACATCTTGTCATTCTTAACCACTTTGCACTACGGGGTAAATTCAAGGTCAAAGTTCAATTTCAAGGTCAAATATGATTTTTCAACAAATAAAGGTAGAAACAACTGTAATACCTCATTTTTGTGTAATTTTGACTGCAAAATTCATTTCTGGTACCAATTTTGTGATTTGGAGTCATTCTTAAAGACAGAAGGTCAATTTCAAGGTCAAAAGGTAAATTTTAAAGTCAAGTAAGCAAAAATATGATTTTCACCAAATAAAGCTAGAAACACGTGTAATACCTCATTTTCGCGTGATTTTGACTGCAAAATCCATTTCTGGAAATTTTTTGGTGATTTGACGTCAACCTCAAGGTCAGAAGGTCGATTTCAGGGTCAAATATATTTTAGCATATGTGACCCTCCATGCGTTACAAGTATTTAAGGTGTCATTTGAAATTTAAGTTTAATGATAACATAATTAAATTCAAAATATTAGAATCTAATAGTACACAAAGTCATAAAGATAAAGAACAAAAAAGTTATTGAAACAGGAAAGACTGCAGATTATACATACATGAACAAGGCCACCAGGGGTCATCGATGTATGGTACCCTTGACCCCTAGGGTGGTATGAGGGCGTGGCATATACACACTGTCAGTGGAAAGGAGTTTTGCTCAAAAATATTTCTTTCGAATAGATTATTGGACCAGCACTTCCAATAAATCGATCGAGCCCAACCCAAGTACATATGGTGACATGGGTTGGTGTTGGGTTTCATAGGGGAGTTATCCATAGGTCATGGGGCGGTCATCTCAAGGTCACAACAAGATCAAATCTGCGCAAAACGGTTGCAAATAGCTTTTTTTTTTTTTGCTAACATTATGTTCACTTGAAATGTACACAATGGCTTGAAACATACCTAGATCCCAACACGGACCTACACAAAAACACCACTGAGAGGTTGCAGAAATAACATTTAGGGTTGGAGGGTTTTTCACTCGCCCCCCCCCCCCCTTCAAATCACCCTTGTGTCAATACTGTCTCACATGGCACAATGTACAAAATAACACACTGATGTTATATTTTGACCAATAACCAATACATTTATTACATCTGGTAAGGCTCAACCCAAGTATACATGGTGAAATAGGTTGGGGTTGTATTTCACAGGGTTCTTACCCCAAGGTCATGACAAGGTCATCTCAAGGTTACAGCAAGGTCAAATCAGTTCAAAATGGGTGGAAATAGATTATTGGACCAAAACTTCCAATAGGTCGAAACACAACCCAAGTAGGCCTACGCAAGGTGAGTTGGGTTGGTGTTGAGTTTTATAAAAGATTTATCATAAGGTCATGGTAAGGCCATCTCAAGGTCACAGGAAGGTCAAATTAGCTCGAAATGGTTGAAAAGAGCTTATTTTTGTTGTTTCTCCTAACATTATGTTCACTTGAAATGTATAAGATGGCTTGAAACATACCTAGAATAGTAGATCCCAACACGGACTTATACCAAAACACCCCCGCGAGGTTATAATGGATAAGACAGTCACCATTTCTATGCAGATTATAGCATAATTTTCTAAATAATAGAAATAAATTAGCATCAGTGTCATAATACGTAGAAACATAGGTGGTCAGAATAATTTATAAACAATAATAAGCCTAGCTATCTTCACCAATAGTGGCCCAACATTGGCCCAACATTACCCATATGAATTGCAGATATCGTAGGCGGCCTAAAAGCTGCTGAAGATCAAACTATAGGCATTTTGTAGGCATTATCATATTTTCTGCTGGCATATTAGGCTTCATAGGCGTGCTGTATTACGGCCGCCGATAATCAAAATATCCATATAAAAAATAATGTATACTATTTTCACACTCCTAACAGCCGTGTCTATTATACACAGGGATGACGAATTGTCCTCTTGTGGCCCAATCATATTTGTAGCAAATTGTCAACCGTCATCAATACCAAACACCATGTTTTCAAATTTGGTCACAGCACAATTTTTAAATGTATCTTTCAATTGCAACATCTAGGCCTACTGGCAGGAAATGTCAGCTTACATCCGGGTCCCTCCGGCTCAAATGACATAATTAAATGGCAACAATCAATGCAAGATCCATCAAACCGAAAACAGTGCCCTTCTTTGAAAAATCTGGACATTGTGGCAGTGACAGAAACAGGGTTAAAACATGATAAAACGCAATCATCGATAGCTGATATCTCACCTCCTGGCTGTTCGTTTTTTCATGAACCTCGTGCGGATCAGCGGACAGGAGGAGGTGTAGCCATACTAGTCTCTGACCAATTAACAGTGATTAAAAACTGATATTCATTCTCTGCCATCATTTAAAACGTTCGAGGCGATCTCTGCACGTATTGGAAACAATTCGTTCAGTAGTTTCGTTGTCTGTCTGTATAGGCTTCAAAACGGTACATGTCAATTTTTGATGAGTTTCAAGATTTACTTGAGAACTAATTCTACTCCGTGACAATTTGTATATATTGGAGATTTCAACTTACATCTGGATAACTCAAATGGAAAAGCCAATAAATTCAATGAAATCCTCACATGTTTCCATCCCAAGCAGCATGTTAATTTTCCAACTCACCTTCATGGTCATTGGCTGGATCTTTTGATCACCGAGCGCATTTCTAATTATATCAAATCAGTTTTTTTCGGCAGCATGTATTACACACCAGAAATTGACGGTTGATACACGAAATGGAAAAAATATACGAAATTGGTTATGAATCGTTTCATTCAGATATTCTCAATTTGGATCCAATGAAGAAACCAAGATCTCTCACGACTCTGTCGACAGTATGATACTGTCGTTAGCTCTACTTTAGACAATAATATGGTCTTGTAAGATAAGTCAGAAAACCACCATATCCATGGATGATTCAAGAAATAATGAAGGCTAAAACTTTTCGCCACAATCTCAAACGTACATGGCGCAGATCTCGCACACAACTAGGTCGTTCCTGCTACATCAGCGCCACCTGTGTAACAGAATGATGACAAAGCAAAATCGAAATATTTAGCTGATCTTATTTTAGAAAATTCGGACAATCCTCGTCTTCTATTGAACTCAATAAATAACATTCTGCATAGAATTCCACACGCCGGTTCTGCCAGAATTCACATTAGTAAAATCACTTTGTGACCATTTCTTTAAATATTTTGTGGATAAAATTAAAAACAATTTCCAGATAAAGTACAGAATATTCCATGAGTGTAAAAACCCCAGAAATTAGATCCATAATGAACGTTTTTGAACGGATGACAGAAGATGAAATTAAAAAGCTTATTTTGATATATTATTTTTGATATATTAATAACTCCCATCACTGATATAATTAACATTTTAAGGAAACTTTCAAAGTACCTCATGTGAGACCACTACTTAAAAACACCTCTCCCTAAAAACGAACCGAAAAATTACAAGCCTGTATCCAACTTGAGTTTTATTTTCAAAAATATAGTAATAAACTGGCTGCAAGCTCATATAAAACATAACCATCTATCTAATCCATTAAAATCCCCTTACAGGAAACATTATTCTACAGAATCAGCTCTACTGAAAGTACATAACGATATCATCATTAGTATTTACAAGGGTGAGGTTACAGCTCTGACCTTGCTTGACTTGTCGGCCGTTTTCGACACCATTACCCATGCTACATTAACAAATATAACTTTCAGATTGTTATGAAATATCTGGGCAGGCTCAAATTAGGTTTTCTTCTTATTTGCAAAATAGGTACCAATCCGTAAAGATTAAAGACACTATGTCATATAAAGTCACAATTTCATATGGTTCCATAGGGCTCTGTGCTTGGACCAGTGCTTTTTACCCTATACACTACACCACTCAGCGCTCCGTTTTCCGTTTTCAAAGCTAAGGAATCTCTTGAGAAGCTTAATGCTAGTAAGACTGAATTTCCCATTGGGACCAAACTTGAGCGAGAAAAAATGTTAAATAATATACCTTGCTTAATTCTAGGTCAAGACACAAATCCATCTGCTAGAAAAGGCACTTGACCTTATATTATATGATGGCAAGTGACAAGTGCATATCTTCAAATAAATGAAACATATTGATATTATTATCCAAACGGACAAGGGTTAATACAGGTGTCAACTCTGGTACCACCCATGAGGACATGTTTTTAGATTGATATGACTGTATAGTGGGTGACATTTGGTTGTTTAGCAAACTGTTTGATAAAGTGATTATAAAAATACCCAATTTAAATCTACTGAGACTATAAACTACTTAGATATATTCATAGCAAATGCCAGTTCGAGTCGAATCTGGGCCGGATGTGGATTATGTTTGTGCATAAACAGTCCTCTAAAATGTTTGATGGGTTTGGGGTATGCTCTTCTCTTTATGCAATAAATTCTGTAAATAACCAATTAAATCATACGATAAAAGTAGGGCTTCATCCCTACCTCTTGTCGTGGGTTGTCCAAATTATGAACAAATTTTGGTAAAAATTATGACAACTCACACACCGATTTACCTAAGGCATTTGATTTATATTATTATAAATATGATACATGTTTTATATATTGACGTATTATGAATTTGTGTTATTTGCGTGGACATCATAGTTGAAAAACGTTAGTTACGTAGGCATGATGATCTCTCAATTACATATTACGTCATTAATATCGCTTTGAATTTTATAAATTTATAAATGACACAGTTTTCTTCTTGAAATTTAAAAGCTGGGTTTAGATACCTTGTTTGTGATAATATCATGATTGATTATTGAGATATTGCTAAAAATGTATATTTCGGTAATGGCGGTACTAATTAACGATTTTGCGATATTTAGACCTCTCCAATTATTCTAGATTTTTGATATGTGTTTCTGTTTTTGCCATTAAAGTACATGCCATTAAATAAATTGTGTTGCAATTTTGTCTCAGTTGCACCTTTTTTGAACATAGGATGACTGTAGGCCCAGCCTACTCTTAGTGAAATTAAATGGTCAAAACTTTAGCTATAATATAACTAATGCTATATATTATATCATGCATGGTCAGCTCTTTAGTTAAGAAGAAATCTTTAATCAAATTGTTTTCACCGATAAAGTCCATTTTGTGGCTCAAAGATCGCTTATTGAAATACCACACATATCCGCTTAATATTTTGAGCCATAATTTACTCCTCGTTGTATTGGGGTACTGGGATAATTGCTAGTAGTAGTATTTTTCGCCCACATCCGGAGAGGGTCATTAGGGATCTGTTCCGTCTGTTGAATGCTGTGTACAGCCTTATACAGAAGCACTAGTCTACAGCAATCATCCAAGAGCAGCTGCAGCTTCCTCGTATCTGGCCATAATCTTCAGGCGGATTGCCAGTGGTGTACCCTGGTTCCTCCGCTCCGCAGCGGAGCCAATGCAGCACCCGCATCAGTGCTGGCGCTGGTGTAGGCCGTGGAAGCCTTAAATAATCGGCAATAGCGTGTTTGATGACATTAGGTCTCTCACACGGGGAATGAATGAAGTTACCCTTCCTATTGCTTCTCTGGGGATTATCCGACCCGAGGATAGCGGAGCTGTGCGAAATGCCAGCATTAAATTGCACAGCGAAACCAAAGTCTCCGGCTGTCTGGGCATGTCTGGGGGTAGATCCCCTAGACATGCACAGAATCAGGCGAGCGGAGGAAAAAACTTTCAATAACCTACCATGCCCTATCACCACAACCACCACCTGTACATCATTCATCTCATCAATTAACTACAACGTTTTTATCGTATTACAATGTCACTTGAAAGACCATTTGTGCCGAAAAGTGACGTAAAGCAATGATTTACTACTACTTCCTCGTTGTATTATTGATTAATCCCTGTGGAGGGGATGTCAACATTCCGGGATATCTTCTCTCTAAAGGAATTCCACCATTTATGTTTACTAAGATACCTGGACATGAGTGGTTCTCCACTTATTTTTTTCCATAATATGTGATATGTATAGCATTTACAGCAATATATCTGCATTATCCATATTGTGAGTGGTCCGCACTTATTTATTACGAAACAGTGTGCATTATGACTAGCCCCAGGGGAAACAGGTTTCAGCCACAGATTGACCGCGTACAAAATCGTGGGACATTTCTTTGGACGGTCATAAATAACACTTCCGGTGAGATAATCGGATCGAAAATAGATTCTTTTAGAACCAGTAACATTTGAGCTCAAAGGTTGCACAGTCATTAAAAAGGTACGGACATTTTTCGGACCTTGGGGTCGGGATCGCTCTCAGTCACGGCCATGTTGGATTTTTTGGGTAAAGCAAATACATCAATCCACGGAGTCGGAGAGGACGACACGGCTACATTATAAAGACGTTTTTTTATATTGAAAAGCAAAACAAGTTTCCAAAGTCGTTATCAAAATCTGTCCACTATGCCTACGAAGACCTAGTCGAATAATGTTTGCTGTATATACTGTCTTTTACCCAGTCATTATGCCTGCCGATCCATGTTACGTATTAATCTTAGTATTACATAGTTTGTATATATGTATTCTTATATATTTTCGCTAGACCGCATATTCATTACACAGAAAGGAACTTTAATTGATTTTAGATTTTTTTGCAGATACAAACCAGCGAATTCGAATGTAACAGATTTTGGGGCGACTTGAGCATAAATTCACTTTAACAAGGGACAATATAGGCCCTACTACTTTTTGGAATTTTCTTTATTAATACAATCACCACTATATGTCCGTCGAACTCAAATAATCATGAATAATCATGAACAATGACATGTCAAAGACGAAAATGTATTTATTTTATTTATTCGTTTATTTATTTGACTTTCCAGTTTAAAACATGCAACAAAATGGTAAAATATCATTTTTATGCATTGAGTAATTTTGTTCTACATGCTATCAACTTTGGTTGATGGGAACAGGCCTTCTGGCCATTGGTCAAAACATAACAATCACATTGTCAATTTGTCTATTTTCATTTATCAGGCAGGGGTGATATAGGACTAAGTGTGAGTTAATAAGAGTAAAACCCCTCCAAAGCTTATATCACCCATGTAATCTCTCGGTGAGTATACGGCGGGTTTCAACGATTCATTCAAATATTTTTTATGTATTGCTAAAAAAATAATATCATATATTCACTTCTCAAATAGCTCAGAGGAGTTTGAAAATAGTTGCGAATAATGTAAAAACAAGGTCACGGCGGGCAAAATTCCCGATTATCGGTATTTATTTTTTAATATGCATAATATTTGTAAAACTGTGCCAGATAGCTAGACTATTACGATAGAACATACATGCAGTCTCAAAGAGGGATATCTCCTGAAAAATGTTAACTTGATCAACTTAAAAATGACCGACTTGACATAGACATATCAAGTGAACAGAAATGGAGCAAAAACATAAAAAATCATCTATTTTTACTTATTATGAGCTTCTTTGACCTTGCTGTGACCTTGAAATGACCTCAGAGCGACCATGGTAGTACCCCTATGAAGCCCAAGCCCAACTCATGTCAAAATCAATCAATCAATCAAATAAAACTTCTATAGCGCCTATATCCTCAGCGGACCGAGCTCAGAGGCGCACAAATCCTTAGCGTGATCATGTGTCATAATCGAGACCAAAGCAAAGCTGCTGAGGGACTAGGGTGGAAAAGCCAGGTCAAATAGGTGAGATTTAAGTAATTTCCTGAATGTTAAGATTGTTTTGGCATTACGTATTGGCACAGGCAGGGCGTTCCATAAGGCTGGACCAGATATGGAGAAAGCTCTTGACCCAGTCTTAGTCTTTATACGAGGAACAACAAATCTATTCGAATTAGTGGAGCGTAGATATTTTGAGCATTTCGGCCGAACAAGTAAATCAGCCAGATATGCAGGTTGGTTTTCTTTTAGGGTTCGAAAAGTTATCGCACATATTTTAAAATTATTGCGAAACTTGACAGGAAGCCAATGTAATCGTTTTAGAATTGGAACGGAACGACTGAATCGTGGGGCGTTGGTTACCACTCTTGCAAGGCAGTTCTGAACGCGTTGTAATCTAGCGATATCCTTTTCTGGCATATTGTGAAAAAGTGAGTTACAATAATCTAACTTACTACTGACGAGTGCCACTGCAATTTGCTTGGCAAGATCTAAAGACAGACTTTTTCGAATTTGACGCAGGTCACGGATATGATGGAAGCATGCCCTACATGTTTGGGATATGTGTTTTCGGAAATTCAGGCTACTGTCGAATAGTACACCAAGATTTATAGCTGATGTAGATGGATTTGTTTCTTGACCTAGAAGTAAGCATGGGAAATTATTCAAGAATTTTTCTCGCTCAAGTTTGGTCCCAATAAGAAGAAATTCTGTCTTGCTAGGGTCAAGCTTCAGCTTAGATCCTGTCATCCAGGCCGAAACACCCATTAAACAACTTCTCAAGAGATTCCTTTGCGTTTGAAACTGATAGAGACATGTAAATTTGAGTATCATCGGCATAAAGATGGTGGTTTATGTCAAAACTAGAGATAATAGCGCTGAGTGGTGTAGTGTATAAAGTAAAAAGCACTGGTCCTAGCACAGAGCCCTGTGGAACTCCATATGAGAGTGTGACTTTATCTGAAAAAGTTTCTTTAATTTTTACGGACTGGAGCCTATTTTGCAAATAAGAAGAAAACCAAATTTGTGCCTGGTCAGATATTCCATACCAATCAGAAAGTCTATCTGTTAATGTAGCATGGTCAATGGTGTCGAAAGCGGCCGACAAGTCAAGCAAGGTTAGAGGCATAACTTCACCCTTGTCCATACTAATAATGATATCGTTATGTACTTCCAGTAGAGCCGATTCTGTAGAATGATGTTTCCTGTAGGCCGATTGTAATGGATTACATAGATGGTTATTTTTTATATGAGCTTGCAGCCTATTGGCTACTATCTTTTCTAAGATTTTGGAAATGAAACTTAAGTTGGATACAGGCTTGTAATTATTCAACTCGTTTTTAGGAAGAGATGTTTTTTTCAGTAGTGGTCTTACATGAGCTTCTTTGAAATTTTGAGGAATACTTGGGCTGGCTGGGTTTAATCAAAATTTATGTATTTATTCACCGACTTATCAGTGAGTGCCACAGTAGGCCTACGTCACCAACTGATTTTTTCGTCGCAATTGCTCTTAATCAACACCAGGGGTCTCCTTTTTATTTTTTATGTCATTTTCATCTGGATGCGGCAGTACAGACAGTGGCTGTAAAAGCTCTGACCCCTGGTGGTGATTATTAGGTAGTCGGGGGGGGGGGGGGGTGAATACCAGTGTCTGAAGTAGAGACACTGATGACACGAGTGTAATTTATTTAAAGTAGGCCTTGTGGCTATTGGTCAAAACATAGCAATCACTTTGTTATTTTTCTATATCAAAAAGGGGTGATATAGGCCTAAGGATGAGTTGATAAGGCTAAAACCCCTCGATCGAAACCTTATATTACCCATGTAATCTCTTGGGGTGTCTATGGTATAGACACGGTGTCTAGGCGGGTTTCACCATCACCGACATTTGAAATGAACATTTATGTAGCTAAAGCAACGAAAACAAGCTATTTTCACTGTTGAGCTGATTTGACCTTGCTGTGACCTTCAGATACACTGGCCATGACCTTGTGGTATCTCCCCTATGAAGCCCGACCTCCACTCATGTCACCATGTGTACTTTGGATGGGATTCATTAGATTTATTTAGATATCGGTCAAACATAAAATCAGTGTGTCATATTTCGTCCCTTTCTGCCATATCACACAGGGCAAGGGTGATTTGATGGGGTAAAACCCTCCCAACCCTCCCAACCCTTTAATTACCTGTTACATTTTGAGGCGTGTCTTGGTATTGGTCCGTGTTGGGGGTCTAAGTATGCTTCAATCCATCATAGACATCACAAGGGAACATACTTGTAGCAAAATCAACAAAACAAGCTATTTTCACTCGTTTTGAGCTGATTTGACCTTGCTGTGACCTTGAGATGACCGAACCATGACCTTGGGGTAGCACCCCTGTGAAATCCAACCCCAACTCATTCTAACATGTGTACTTGGGTTGAACTCCATCTGATGCAATTAATGTATACTAGCCATTGGTCGAAACATAACATCAGTGTGTTATTTGGTCCATTTCTGCCATATCAGACAGGAGTGACACGAGGGTGATTTCACGGGGAGTAAAAAACCCTCCAACCCTTATATTATCCCTGTAACCTCTTGGGGTGTTTTGGCATATGTCCGTGTTTGGGTCCAAGAATGCTTCGAGCCATCATAAACATCTCAAGTGAACATAATTTTAGCAAAAAATAAAAAAATGGTATTTTCAACCGTTTTGAGCTGATTTGACCTTGCTGTGACCTTGAGATGACCTTACCATGACCTTGGGGTAGCTCCCCCGTGAAGCTGATCACCAGCACATGCCACCATGTGTACATGGGTTGGGCACGAACCGACTTATTAGAAGTGCTGGCCATCGGTTCAAATACAATGTCACCCCTTTCCTCACATCAATTCATGATATTTGTAAAAGTACACAAAATATACATTATGACGTCATATTTTATTCTTCAAAATAAACGAATTTCGCGGATTTTTTTCGCTTGACACGACTTCGCATTCGATTCGCCATACCCGAAAATGGTTAAAAATGATGTGAAAACAAAATGGGCAGAGTTCCTACCGTGGGTCACTTTTTCTGAACGATATCTCAGATTTCCACTAGTCTAATAGTCATATTCGTCCACTACAAGCCGCGAATTGCTGCCGCAATTCTCGACTTGTAGTGGATGAAGATGATTTGAGTTGGGTGAAAAATTTAAGAAAATTACCATGTATTAGTAAACCAGTTTTATTGAAATTTTCATTCAAAAACCCCTAGTTGTATGAAAATTAAGTCTGTTTTTAGGGATGTAAAATGATGCTTTGATGCATCGTGAGGGCTTAAAGGGTTAACACTTAAAACGCGACTGCTAAGGAGGTGGTTTAAATAGGATTTAAACATATATGTATAGATATACGACAAGCAGGGCACATATTTTTATAATAACATCTTTTCTAATACACATGCACCCTGTATAAATATATTTTAGTAAATAAATAAATAAACATGCAGAAGATAAATTATATAGTTTTATCGCATTAATTATAGTAAACGAATATTTCCAAATCAAGTATATCACAGCATACATATTTTACCATAAAGCTAGATAGAAATAACGCTCTGATTTTTTTAAACACATTGAATAACAAAATTAGATATTGTTTTTCGAAATGCAGCCGTACATGTCCCGTGCATTTTCCTTCATATAGAATGTAATTAGGGGAATTATGTCGATACAAAATCACAAAACTTGAGTTTAACTTGAATCGTTTTTAATAAATTAGGTAATATAATCCCCAATTTTTTTGTCTCTAATTACTTATCGGTTGACCATTTTAATGGGGACCGTCTTTGTACGTCAGAATATGACGTCTGTGTAGTCATATTCTGACGTATAAAGACGATCTCCGCACTGAAGGAATTAACATATTTATAATGGCCGTGGACCGATAACGTAGATGATTTCCAATTGAAAAATACCCTTCAGTCTCCATGGTTTAAACAAAAATGAGTCGGCGTTTTAAGTGTTATTGAGGGGTGTAAATATTTATCAGTATATTACAGTTGTACATATACTATTATAGTATGATGGCATACAAATCACATTTCGCAGATGACAAGGAACCAGTACGTTGGACTATTATCATCGACGCTGTTCGCTGTTCACCAACCTGAAAGTGTTCTGGGTGAGCAATAATGGCGGTCATTTACACTGCCAAGTTGCTTGATTCTCACAGGCCGAGGCGAGTTTGTGATTGAAAATGATTGTGGCACAGACAGGGGGGTGGCACAGACAGATTAGATGAGGTTACGTCTAGCATCGTTGGGGGGGGGGGGGATAAAAAACGTGTGGATGATCCCAACTTAAAGTCGAACTGCAGGTTAGAGGTATTAAAGCTATTGATGAGTTTTGAAAATCACATTTTTTGTATTGAATAGGCAAACAGACCACTTGGCATTGGTAGCACATGATTTCAACTGCTATGTGCTCTATTAGCTAATGTTATCACTATGAGTGATCTTTACTCTTTAAACCCTCACGATGCATTAAAGCATCATTTCAAATCCTTAAAAACGGACGTAATTCTCCTACAACTAAGGGGTTTTAGAATGATTAAATGAAACAGTTTTACTAATTGTCCAATCAATATATGGCAATTTTCGTTAAGTTTTCACCCACTTAAAGTAATATTTATGCACTATACAAGTCGAGAATTGCGACAGGAATTTGCGATTTGTATAGTGGATAGAGATGACATGGGCAAGTCAGGCTTGAAATGATTATTGTAGCGACGACTTTTGATAAAATAATGATCGTAGGACAGTCTACACGGAATACATGTGACTTCGCGTCTTTTTCTGTATTCCAGACTATCACTTTGTTTGCACAATTACAACCATTCTATCACCGACTATCCATACCGATAATTTGTTCCAACCTAGGCAATCGAATATAAATATCTTCAGAATTTATCGTTGAATAAAACATTCAGTTTTTGTTCATAAAGAAACGCTACATCTAATATTTTTTTCTATATGTCGTGTTTTAATTAGGTATTGATACAATTATATTCAGGTTGCTTATATCTTTTAGACAGAGTGAGAATGGCATATTTATCGCAGCAGATATATCGCCAAATATGGCATAGAATGTCTCTAATTGGATGCGTGAGTACATTTCAAATAATTTTTTTTTTTTTTTAATTAAAACTTTAACATGACCTATATGTCTATAATTATCTCCATGTCTACCTGTCTGTTTGTCTGTCTGCCTGCCTGCCTGCCTCCCTGCCTGCCTGCCTGCCTATGGTAATATAATATATTGCAGGTTCTAATGACAATACTGGTCATTTGGTTTATGTGCGGAGTACAACAACACCCACATGTAGACCTTGCGCCACTAAAGTCTATCTACGATCGTCGCGGTATGTATTCATTTTTATTTCAATTACACAAAGCCAGATGTCGAACTAAGTATTAAATACAATTATTATTATTTTTTCTTAATGTGTCTTATACAGAACTTTTAAACGTATTTTTGTATTTGAAAACTATCTCACCGCATTGTCACCATATAATAGAAAATTATTGTGTAATTTTAGAACTGTTAACCACAAACCGCCAATTGAAGTTGGACGGTATATTGGCCGCCCATGATTTACCCGAAATTGTGATAAATATAACTTGAGGAGCTGGGTGAAGAATTTAATTTCCTCTTACAATGCCCAACTCTATCAGATCTCACAAAATAGACCTAACATTCACAAATTTCTTGATTTATTAATTTCTTATTTTGGACATTTTTTTTTTGCAGTTCTAGTCTATGGACATGGTTACAGCATATGGTCATAAGAAGCCACAATAAAATAACCGATTTTGTATGATATTAGCCTGATTGAGGCGCTTTAATGAGACCACAAAATGTAAATGTTGATGCTGAAACACATATTTCATTCCCAAATGCAAGTGATATTCATAAGCTAATAAACCAGGCCCATTGGATGTATCACTTTCTTTAATAACACTGTGCGAGCCAAGCTTATATGTATAGTAAATAGGCGGCCATGTGATAGCGATTCGAATAACATGCCTTATCATGATAACAATCATACTTTTCAAACCACGGTATTTGTATACACTTTATATGTTGTTGACGTCTACAGTTAATTGATTGATTCGTAAATATTGATATTAGGAACTCGAGTCCACTTGAACAACAATCCTGACATATACCTACATGAAATGGTTCAAGGTGATAGCATGTATAAAACGAGGAATTACCGAATCACCGAAGTCGAACTTGTACAGCATTAGCTGTCCAAATTTTGTTTCGCAGAATGATTCAATTTGCATAATGATTCAAATAATATCATCTAGATTTTTAAATGTTGCAGACTCTGGAAGAACGGGGTTTTCTGTAGATATTGATAAAGTCTGTAAGGGCATACAGGATGGCGAGTATGTGATACCACCCCCTGAAACGGCTTACATAAGCACTGTGAGAGCTTTTGTTGATCATTATCACAAGGTGATGTATTGTGAAATTCCCAAAGTCGGAACTACAAGCTGGCTGTCAATGTTTCAACAGCTTGGCCAAAAGGAAATTCATGAGCGGGAGCAATGGTTTAGTAAACACCCATATGAATGGATTGGAAAAGTAGATAGATGGTCCGAGTAAGTGCTGTTAAAATATCAATTTTAAATATCTACGTTGTTTCCTCTAGATAAGATTAAATTTGTATCATCCAGCTTATCAATCTTGTGTAGTTGTATTCTCCCGGAGCCCAAATTACCATACAGCCCAGTGACAATCTGAAGAATAGAAACATGGTCAGTGACAATATTAGGCCTAGAGTAATGAGTAATAAGTAACCTAGCTGACCTAACTAGGCCTAACTGCGTGTTAAAAAAAAATTATGTATGTATTCATAAATAGACTTCACAACCTGGGTTTCAACCGCCTGGCGATCGGACCTGAGGCACACCGGGAAAAGAAGGATAACTTACCAGATCCCAGAAAAGAATATTACAAGTTTATGATTGTCAGGCATCCCATGGAAAGACTAGCTTCTGCTTACCTGGATAAAATGAAAGGAAAGACTGTGAAAACGGGAGATAATAAAGCAATATTGGTAAGTTTAGGCCTACGAAAGCAAAGCAAAGCAATATAGCAATTTGTTTATATATATATACAATTGCAAAAATGTTCGCATATTTGCCCACAGATGCTTGTTGGTAGAAAGTGGAATAACGTAGGACCCAATAACTTTACATTTGAGGAATTTCTGCAATACGTGGTGAGATATAATCTGATATTATAGCTTTTTAATAGAACCATATAACAATAAGTCATACTCTGTACCTATTGTTTTGGCGTTTTGATAATGTCGTGTAGAATGATATTCAGTTGATTTAATACATTCTTATGAAGCTTTGTTTACTTCGTAAAAAGAAGAGAGAAAATAATTTTTAGGTGGAGAAGAAAATCACATGAGTGAGTAAATATACACAGACTGTGATGGAGGCGTTCATATTTACTCACCCCTTGCATATTTATATAGATTGACGCATCATTTTTCACAATGAAAGTTTATTTTTACCAATTGTTCAATTCGGTTGTTTTCAACCTACAGCAAATTGATCTAGTCCATCCACGCTTGCATAATATGGTCGAACAACAACAGGCCCAGATCGAATGGTGGGGCTGGAAAAATCAATCTGCGGCAGATGAAACCAACGAGTCCCATTTTGCAGTAAACAAACAGATGCAAAGAGATGGCCCGATTGGCTTCTAATTTGCATAAATTCCCTTTCTAAATACACTTTTTTTGTCATTCTGGAACTGTGAAAATATTTTTAGTATGTAATGATCATATTGTGAGTAAGAATATTTATAATAATGATAATACATACATTTTGATCCAAGTCCGTGTCTGGGTCCATAGCTGGCGATAATCGGGGCAAATGGGGAGAGAGATGTGGAGCTCTGGGCTTTCAATTAGTTTCTGATATGAATTTCCGGTTTACATCCCTGTAAATATGTTCGACCTTGGAGACCTTGAACTTAGAGATTGAACAGCCATGACCATGTACGTACTGTAAGTACAGTGCACCATTAATCATGCTGATTTATAAGTGAAGACGTCAGCTTTAGGGCTTTGCAACTAGCACTCGGAACCCTTTTCAAAGAGTATTAAATTATAGCCAAGTGAAATGTGTAAAGGCAAATTAAGCAGAAATACCCACAGTGTAATGATACTGTTTTGCAACAACTTTCCTAAATGCTCAATGGATCAATCCAGCAAATCAACCAAATTCCTGATTGTAATGATTATACCAGAAGAATGCTAAGTTTGTACACAAATACTATTAACCTTTACAGCTTGGGGATCGACAATAATATTAAGGGAGATATGATAACTTTCGTGATTTCATGGCGGCCATTTTAAATTTAGCGTTTTTAAAAAATCCCTCAGGGGTTAGAAACCCACATCCGCCGAGATATCATCACTAGGATGCCAGGGATGCATAATCAGTCGAGAGAAAAAGTATAGCAGCGAAAACAAGGTGACCCCCTTGGCTGGGACTACTGAAAGTATCAGGTCGATAAACGACAATGACAAACAATCCCTGATGATTTATGCCTTCCCTCACTAGTGCAGACAATTTGTCTTAACTATATATTATTTATCCACAGGTACAACCTGACACTTTGATATCTAACATACATTTGAGAACATACCAGGTGAGTAATAATTATATTGCTGTTAGCACCTCGAACAACAATAGATCACATAATTTGGAAAATAAAAACTTCAACATCACTGCTTCTCCTCATGGTCGGCTGAGGTTATACACTGGGGCTGAATGAAGAACACAACTGGAAAATAATTCATTATTGTGTACAACTAGACACAAGATAAATATAACATACAATTCAAAACATATCTGGGCCCCGTTTTATCAAGCTGAAAAGATACGAGCTCGTAAGAATAGCTCATTTGCATATGAGGATCGTTGAGTTTCAACGAGTGGGTCGGAGTGCTCGTATCCTGCCTATACATGTTAAAGAGGGAGACATACGAGGAAAATTAACGAGGTTCTATTTTCTCATAAGTGGCAGGCCAAGGTCACGAGAATTACGAGATCTCGTATCTTTTCAGCTTGATAAAACGGGGCCCTGGTCAGTAAACTGTTATTTTTCATAAATTCATGTATTGTATAGTATTCTAGCATGTCTAAATCACGCCTATTCTATCATTCTGATAGAAGATAACCTGGAGTCAATGACCCCTTAGTCGACTGCAATAGATCACAGTACTTCAAAAATGTGCCCTGAAAATAAACCGTTTATTAATTTAATAATGTAGAATATAGTATTGAGTTTAGAGATATGCCTTACACTCACTCACTCACTCACAGTGAAGTTGTGCATAATCGACTGATTAGCGGCATGCAAATTATATGATCATGGTGTTTGACAGTGAAATGAAGTCTACATAAATATGGATGAACAGGCTATGTCAACTATAAAAAAGTGGTCAAATAGGTAATGAAAAATTACTATTCAAATATTCCTACATTATATATGAAGTACGATACAGATGTTACTACAGTAGAAATAATCTATAGTACTATGTAGTAATAAAAAGTGTGTAATAAAAGTGTGCAATGATATGAGCAAATTATAATATTGAAGTAGTTCATAATCAACTGGATAACAACATATCGGCATGCAAATTATATGATACCGATGTTTAGCAGTAGAGTAAAATAAATTAAAATGAAATCTGCATAAATAGTTACCATGTTTATAGATGAAAAGGTTATATAAATTATGAGAAATTGTCAAAAGTTGATAGAATTAATAAATAAATCGCCCAGTATTTTTTATAAAGTCTGACACAGCTGTTATTATTTCTACATTTTCAAATTCGTTTTCATTCCCTTCTAGAATTATATGCATCAGTGTGGAGTCTGAAGCATGATTTACATATTTACTTAAGGTCTGCATCATTATCGGTCTATGCATATTGTTAACTTTACATTTAAGGAAACAATGGAGATGGGTTTCAACTGCTTCTGTACATTCACATTGGGAACTATTTAAACATCTTTTCGCGAACAATGCTTGTTGAGGTTACTAAATTCTAAGCGAATTTGAGCTGGTGTTATTTGTATATGTCTATAGTTGAGTGAGAAGTAGCCGTTGCGTGAGACTTTTATTTCTTGCTTGTAGTGTGCTATCTGTTTTGTGAGTGTGGCAGATCTAAAGTTAGTATCGTGTGTGTTGTATGTTTTGGCACAGCTGGGGAAGAAACTCTGTATAAAAGCAGATGTTTTGCATCTGGGTATTCTAAATGTGACTGATGATGCGGCTCGTGTGTTTCTGGATTGGAGTTGAATGGGCATACATTCTGTTGTTATAAGTGATGGCAGTTTCCCGTGAATACATTTAGAAAAAACAATCATCTTGTGAGATTTCCTGCGTTTAGCGAGAGTTTTAAAGCCTGATTCTTTTAATAATGCTGTATTTGATGATAAACGCTTAGCTCCTTTTATTATTCGCATAGCTTCATTTTGTATGTTTTCTAATTTATTGCTGTCCTGAATAGATAAATTTGCATACACAACATTAGCATATTCTATTATTGGTCGGATAAAATTTGTGTAACATATTAAAAGACTATTACGTGACCATTTATATTTAACAATTTTCATAAGATGAATCCTGGTAGTCGCTGAGGATACTATTTTGTCTATATGGGTTGTCCACTGCATATTTTGTGTAAAAGTAATACCTAGATGTTTATGCTGCTTTACATTTTTCAGCCTATTATTATTTAAAATTAAAGGTAGTTCTTGGGGTGGTTGTTTCTTACGTGAGAATATCATTGCTATTGTTTTTGGTATGCTAATTATTATTTTCCATTGATTTGCCCAGAGAGAAATACGATTCAAATCTTCATTTAATAATCAGGTGTCCTCGTGAAGAAAAACTTCATCAACTGTTCTCAATGAAGAGGCATCGTCTGCAAAAAGGAATATATGACTATTTATATTTTCAACAATATCATTTATATAGACTAGGAAACAAAGAGGACCGAGATCCGAACCTTGAGGAACCCCTGCAGTAATTTTTTTCCGGGAGGATGATTTACCACTAAATATCACTTTTTGCATTCTGTCCGATAGATAATCTTTCATCGATCTTAGCATATTTCCTTTTATACCGCAGCGATTTAGTTTATATAGCAAACCTTTATGGCTGACCTTATCGAAGGCATTCGTAAAGTCAAGAAAAACTGCCCTCACAGAGTTATTTTTGTCTAGTTCCTGATAAATTTTATGAGAAATGTGTAGAAGTTGGTTCACGCAAGAGTCGCCTGGACTGAAACCGGACTGTTTTGCTGTAATAACAGAGTGTCTTCTTAGGTAATTCAAGATATGGTTGAATACTAATTTTTCAAATATTTCAGATACACAAGGTAGCAAAGAGACTAGTCTGTAGTTATTTATATTTGAGTGAGATCCCTTTTTATAAATAGGTATAACGCATGCGTTTTTCCATACTTGTGGATATTTTCCGTTTTGTATTGATGTTTTGAAGATTTTACTCAGGATCTTAGATATTCACGGAGCAGCCTCTTTTAGTAATTTATTGCCAATCTCATCATTCCCTGTCGCTTTGCTCACATCAAGATTGCATAATAATGTGTATACATCATTTTCATTAATAATAATATCATCGATTTGGGGATAGTTGACCCTGCCATGTGACATACTCCTAATTTATCATCGTTAAACTATTCTCAGCATAGCAAAGAATGCAATACAATTATAATCTTGGGAAAACTAACCAGCATAATAAAAAAAACAATGATGCGATGTAATTATTATCACGGAAAAACTACTCAGCTTAACAAAGAATACAATGATGCAATAGAAATATCATCATAGGTAGACTCAGCATTACAAAGAATACAATGATGCAATATAATTATCTTTGATGGTAGACTACTCAGCATTGCAAAGAATAAAATGATGCAATATAAGTATCATTATGGGTAGACTACTCAGCATAACAAAGAATGAACTGATGCAATATAATTATCATCATGGGTAGACTACTCAGCATAACAAAGAATGAACTGATGAAATATAATTATCATCATGGGTAGACTACTCAGCATAACAAAGAATGAACTGATGAAATATAATTATCATCATGGGTAGACTACTCAGCATAACAGAGCATGCAATGATGAAATATAATTATCATCATGGGTAGACTACTCAGCATAACAAAGAATAAAATGATGAAATATAATTATCATCATGGGTAGACTACTCAGCATAACAAAGAATACAATGATGAAATATAATTATCATCATGGGTAGACTACTCAGCATAACAAAGAATACAATGATGAAATATAATTATCATCATGGGTAGACTACTCAGCATAACAAAGAATGAACTGATGAAATATAATTATCATCATGGGTAGACTACACAGCATAACAAAGAATACAATGATGCAATATAATTATCTTTGATGGTAGACTACTCAGCATTGCAAAGAATAAAATGATGCAATATAAGTATCATTATGGGTAGACTACTCAGCATAACAAAGAATGAACTGATGCAATATAATTATCATCATGGGTAGACTACTCAGCATAACAAAGAATGAACTGATGAAATATAATTATCATCATGGGTAGACTACTCAGCATAACAAAGAATGAACTGATGAAATATAATTATCATCATGGGTAGACTACTCAGCATAACAGAGCATGCAATGATGAAATATAATTATCATCATGGGTAGACTACTCAGCATAACAAAGAATAAAATGATGAAATATAATTATCATCATGGGTAGACTACTCAGCATAACAAAGAATACAATGATGAAATATAATTATCATCATGGGTAGACTACTCAGCATAACAAAGAATACAATGATGAAATATAATTATCATCATGGGTAGACTACTCAGCATAACAAAGAATGAACTGATGAAATATAATTATCATCATGGGTAGACTACACAGCATAACAAAGCATACAATGATGACATATAATTATCATCATGGGTAGACTACGCGGCATAGCAAAGCTTGCAATGATGAAATATAATTATCATCATGGGTAGACTACTCAGCATAACAAAGAATGAACTGATGAAATATAATTATCATCATGGGTAGACTACTCAGCATAACAAAGAATACAATGATGAAATATAATTATCATCATGGGTAGACTACTCAGCATAACAAAGAATGAACTGATGAAATATAATTATCATCATGGGTAGACTACTCAGCATAACAAAGAATACAATGATGAAATATAATTATCATCATGGGTAGACTACGCGGCATAGCAAAGCATGCAATGATGAAATATAATTATCATCATGGGTAGACTACTCAGCATAACAAAGAATGAACTGATGAAATATAATTATCATCATGGGTAGACTACACAGCATAACAAAGAATGAACTGATGAAATATAATTATCATCATGGGTAGACTACTCAGCATAACAAAGAATGAACTGATGAACTATAATTATCATCATGGGTAGACTACTCAGCATAACAAAGAATACAATGATGAAATATAATTATCATCATGGGTAGACTACTCAGCATAACAAAGAATGAACTGATGAAATATAATTATCATCATGGGTAGACTACGCGGCATTAGAAAGAATACAATGATGAAATATGATTATCATAATGGGTAGACTACTCAGCATAACAAAGAAAACTATATATATAATATAATCATTCACTCAATTTTCCAAATAGTCACTTACATGTATTTGCATTTCCTTGTTGTTGACGCAACGCATTACAATAGGGATAACACGGATATATTGATAGTGTTATCACTATTATGGCTATGTAGATTTTAGGCCACACACAGTTATTTCCAATTACCCGACCACCAACACAGAGTGACAGACAGACATTTTATTGACATAAAAAAAGTCATTACACACACATTAGTTATAGGGAAGGCACTGTATTCGGAAGTATTTTTTGCCTTACTAAATGTAAAAGTGTGCACTTTTGTAATAAAATGCATAGCTTATTTTATTTTCCATATTAATGATTATTTTTTAGGAGAATGTCACAATAAGTTTATTCTATTATGTTACAATACGTTTTTTTATTATGTTATTTTATATTTTCCAGACGAATTGTAAGCCGTGCAGTATTAACTATGACTACGTAGCTCACTTAGAGACAATACAAGCTGATCTGAAGGAGATATTACCACATCTCAATGCTACAGAATTTTCCGCTACTTTTCCAACAAGAAAGCTTAGTGCCAAAGAAATTGGCAATAATTATAGATATACACATATGTACACATCTCTACCAAACTCTCTACTACAACGTGTGTTTGATAAATATAAGGCTGACGCAGACATGTTCGGCTATACGTTCGAAAAGTATAAACATGCTTAATTATGTACATTTTGTTTGAGCCAACAAACACGATTTGATCCCAGCAAACACGCACATCTACCCAATGTTAGTCTAATGCTGGCCCACCGTCTATGACGTCGGCCCAACATTGGTTCAACATCGGATGGATATGTCGTGTTTGCTGGGTTGAACATATAATATTATAAATTGGTTCACTGTTTCGTGTTTGTATTATGTCTATATTCGGGGGCATGTTTATATTACATGTTTATATAGTAAATTATATTATAGTAAATTATTTACTTCACGCAAAGTCCGCCCGACATTATTTAATCCTGCCCCCCCCCCCCCCCCAGGAGATTGAATGTTGGCTCCTGATCGTCATGTTGAGATTCCAGATGAGGTCCAATTGACGAGGCATATGCCTATTATCACCAATGGTTTAATGTTGATCCGCTATCTGAGAAAACGGTTCAAAATAAAATCTACCTTGGATTATTTAATGTTCTGTGATTGCTGGACAGTCGGTACCCGGCACAACAACAAAAAAAAATTGTCCATAGCCAGCCCAGACAAAAATAATGCAGTTGATACATTGCTCGAAATAAGAAAATCTAATAAAAAAATTCAGGCCCCTCCCCCTCCCTCTGGTTATTAATGGTCGCCCCCTAATTACAGCTTTGGAATCACTAATACAAAGTGTGAGGATTAGAAAACGTTAAATGTTCACAAAATCAATAATACAAAGTGTGAGGATTAGAAAACGTTAAATGTTCACAAAAAACTCTGCCTTTAAAACCAGATTCTTGTGGTTTATTGATTTTCAATACCTTAACCCTTTAACCGACAAATTATTCAATTGGAATTTTCACCCACTTGAAGTTGTGTCTCGCTAACGCGATCCAGTACAACTTCAAGTGAGTGAAAATTACTCAGATTTGACAAAATGGAGGTCAATAAATTTCAAATCTTGCTGATTAAAGTCACTTTTCATCTATAACAGGTTCAAAAGCTGATGTGTAATGTGCTATAAAAAAACGAATATGGACGGCACCGTCGGGTAAAGGTTAGTTCTTTTCCTGTTGAATTGTTTGAAGTCGAATTGACAGAAGTCAGATTCTGACATACAAAGACGTTCCTCGCACCGAAAGAATAAAAATGTTACGAATTATAGTCGAATTATAGTAAAAAAACATAGCACTCTCGCATTTTACCTTTTCAGCGCGGGGATCGACTTTAGACGTCAGAATCTGAAGTACGTCTAAAATATAGACATCAGATTCTGACGTCTAAAGTCGATCCACACACTAAAAGAATTAAAATAGCCGTAGACCAATAACAAAGGTATTCAAATGAAGCAGAAATAGCTAACTAAGACATTTATTATGATTTCAGATTTAAAAAAACCTTTGATCTCCATTATTTATACAACTATATGTGAGCGTCATAAGAGCTTATATAGAGCCTCTCGGAGCACCCACATTGTTGCCGTCAAACTTATAAGAAATATCTTTGCACACATGTCTCACCCTGGATGGATGTGGAGTGCAAGAACAATGTTAATATTAATCACGATGGGTTACAATACTTGTAGGATAACAAAGGTTTGCCGGGAATTATTAGATGTATGATGTTGTAATGTGAATAAAGCATTGTGTTACTTATCTATCTTCAGTAATTATTACTTGTACAAAACAACTATGCCTTTTTTACACTTTTTTCGAGTAGATACTATATTTGGCACATGTCATGAACCAACATGCCATGAATAATATATATATACCATTACAAATGTGCTAAATGCTCGATGATAATATGCCTACTACATCATGACATGCTCAATATTATGCATTTTCTGGTATATCATATAGAGGCATATTAAATGGCATCTGTAAAAATTCTAAAAGTCTTCATGTGATATTACATTATTGATTCGCTCGTCAACTTCACATCCCGGCTTGAGCGGATGTCTCCCTAATAATAATATATGATAATATATTTGAGTTTATTGCCATATATTCCAACAATCAACATGAACAAATAACTGTAATAATAATGGTGGCAACCGAAAAAAGGCAGATTTGCCTATATACCCTTCAAATTGAGCTTTATGTTAACACTCATTCATTGAGTATGCGCATGCAGAGCAAACAAAATAACAAAATCAAATCTAGAGTACAAACAAATTATCACTACCCACATAACGATGCATGTGTAACAATATATTATAAGATTATATAAAAAATAAAACAAATCAATGTTCAAACATTATACATAATATACATAATATATTTTTAAAGGTTTATTTCAAAAGATCCAGTAGGCACTTTGTGATTTATATTACCACTAAATCTATTCCATATTTTGACACCTGTATATCTAAAAGTTTTTTACGTAAAGTTAGTACGTGTAAGTGGTACCCGAAAGAAGGATGCATGTCTGGTATTATGATTGTGAAAATCTGCATTAACATTAAAATAATCATAAATATGTCTTGGTATATGCATTTTGTTAAACATTAACAATCCAACCTTGTACAAATATAACTCTTTCAGTGTTAATAATTTTACTTGGAGGAAAATTAGTTTTGTGTGTGTGTCATCCGAGACGAGCAGGTGATCAATCTAATTGCTCGTTTATGAAGAATAATTAGAGATTTTATATGAATATCTGGAGGACCACCCTAAACCTCTAAACAATAATTTAGATAAGGGAAAATTAATGAATTATACAGTGTAACTAACATATTTTGATATAATAATTTTCTTGCCTTTCTTAGGACTCCTTTAGTTTTTTAAATTTAGTGTGCTCAACAAAATCATTTTTTTGGTTACAAATTCTTGTATCTTGTTGGTTATTAATACAGCATCGTTTCGAGCGGAAAATCATAAAATGGGTCTTTTTAATGTTTAAAGATAACTTATTAGCGGCTAACCAAATAACAACTTTGCTTGACTCACAGTTCATACATTTTACTAATTCATCAATATCTTTACCATTCAAAAATATATTGGTATCATCTGCAAATAGAATAAGAAAAAGAATGTCAGATACATTGCAAATGTTATTAATGTATTGTAGACTACATATTGTTTTCGATCCGAGAGATAATTTGTGATCCAATCTAGTGCTGTACCACGAATTCCATATAAATATAATTTGTCTAATAAAATTTTATGATTAACTATATCAAATGCCTTACTAAAATCTAAAAATACTCCTAAAACACATTCTCTTTTTTGTAATTATTTGGTAATTTTATCAACTAATGTTATTAAAGCTAAATTTGTTGAGTAATGTTGTCTGAAACCAAACTGATATCTATATAATATGTCATGTTTATTAATAAATGCTAATATTCTGTTATACATCAGTCGTTCTAGGATAACAATGGTAACACAGATACAGGTCTATAATTATTTACATACATACATTTTATTATTATTTTTACACAAAGGCGTAACCTTAGCCAGTTTATGTTCTAGAGAGACAATGCCCTGAGCTAAAGATAAATTTATCACATGGGTAAGGGGTTCAGTTACGTTAAAAAATATTGGTTTGACCAGGGATTGTGTTGAACCATTCCACCCGGCACTTTTCTTTTTTAAATTATTAAATATTTTAGGTATTTCGGCATCAGTTGCGGGTGCAACAAAAATGCTATCTGTAACTTTATTTTTTATATAATTTGTCGGATTTATTTAAGGATTATTAGGTTTAATTTTACCTGCTAAATTTGAGCCTATGTTTATATAAAAATCATTAAATGCTTTAGCAATGACTTCACTGTCCTCTACAATAGTACCATCTATTAAAAATTTGTTACTCATATTACCTGGTTTCGATTTCCCTATGATATCTTTCAGAATCTGCCAGGTCTTTTTTTGGTCGAATTTGTTATTTTCAGGCATATTCTGGTAATATTTGCGTTCAGCTAGGCGATCTATACTGTTTATATAAAACTTGGTTACATAAGGACACTTTTTAAATAGTAAATATAGTTTATTCTTTTTAATAATTTCTTTTTAATCACTTAGCCAACATTTTCAATTTTTATAATGCGAATGAACATGTTTAATGGGAAAGCAAGCGTTAAAATACTCAAGTAATTTTTTATGGAAAAGAGAAAATGATGCTTGGCAAGAGCTCTCCAAGCAAACAAAACTCCAGATTATGAAATTTAATCACGTTATTATTGTTCATCTCTTTTGATCATAATTGGCGATTCATGTTGTACATTATTGTAAGTATATGACAAATTGGAAAATGATCAGTGATATCTGTATATAAAATAGAAGATAAATTACCCTTGTGTGCTTTATGTTGTTTCTAAAAATGTTGTCAATAAGTGTTGCATATACTTTTGTAACACGAGTAGGTTTGTGAATTAATAGGAAGAAGTTATATTCATACAATGTGGCAACAAATTCAGAAGTAGGATTATGGCTGTTCTTTGTGTTCTAAACTGTACAAGGACAGGAATTTACAGTCATGTCTATGGTAGTGTGTGCAGTCCAGCTCGCGAAGTGTCTTTTATCCCTGGCGACCAGTATGGTGACCCTGATTGTTTTATAATCATGCTTACATGTATTGTTTTACTGAAATAAGTCAAATCAAAATAAAAAAAATCAGTTAAGACAAGACACTCACCAGGTGGAGTTGCAAATGTATCAAAGTCAATGTGTCTGAATCTTCTTTCCTTACAGAGCAGCGGCCCTAGGGTAGTGGTTAGCACCGAAGCCTTTCACCCTAGAGTTCGGGGCTCGTTTCCCGATCTCGGCGGTTTAAAAACAAACAAAAATATTTCTTCCCCATCCACTCGTAAAACACCGTATTGTGGGGGCCTCCAGTGTTTGAATTTCGAATCCGAAAATTCCGATTCATTTCATTTCTTTCCTTACAAGTCATTAATACTTTCTTTCAAGCGAACACTAAATGTTGATTCCATGCTGTTTCATTGCTGGGACAACATCGATTCAAGGTATTGTGTTTACTGGATTATTGTACCAAATAGATTATTCTACTGCAGACAAATTGCAAGTCATGAGATCTGTCACTTGTATGAAGACGTTAACAAGATTGAAAAGTATGTAATTATTAATGTATCATGTTTTCTCTTATAAATAAGCTGGAGTAAAGTTACGTGCCTACATTTGAAATCATCAGAAACGCAAACTCTATTTGCAATACCTAGATCAATGCTGGACAGACGTTGCAAAGCTCATAAATAACATTTGGCTGAACACGATACTAGTAGTTTATGGGTAGCATGTTAAATACACATGTTTATTTAATAATAATAATAATAATAAGCTCTTCTATAGCGCACATACAGTGATGTGTCCGCTTTACAGACAATTAAAGGTAGGCGGTAAAGAAAATATGCTTCTTCTAGGCGCTTTTGAAGACATCTAAGGATTCGCACTTCCGCACTGAATCCGAGAGTTCACTCCACAGCTTTGGCGCTGTTTGCACGTAGTTTGGTAAAGGGACCACCATTTAATCTCAAGGGGGAGATAAAGACATAAAGTTACTAATTGTTGACTACTTCCATACATATTACATACAAATTCCTCTAATTTCAAAATTAAATCTGCTGACGGCTCATCAGTTGTGCCTAGTGCGGCAACAATATTCAAATAATCATATTCCATAATTTTTCATTTTCTAAAGAAATGGAACTGGCTTATTCTCGACCCCAGTTTTCAGGCTAGTTGAGATACGTTAATGAATGTCCTCGTATATATTGGAACATTTTCCAACATCCATCCAAATATTAAAATTTAACTGTTCTACGTGTAGTAACAGGTTCAGTAAACTGTCTGCATAATCACATCTTATCACCAGATTGCATTCAGATTGCAGCTCTGAGATGTACATGGCATGCTAAATTATCAGCTGTAAGTGTATTGCCATCCTTCATCTTCAAGTCCAACATGCAATAGGTGGTGAGCCTGCAACCTGAATGCAATATGGTGATAAGATGTGATGATACATACATTTTTAATGAACCTGTTACTACACGTGGAACAGCTAATTCATAATATTTGGATGTATGTTGGAAAATGTTCCGATAATATGTGGAGGCTCATTAAAGATACAGTCATGTTCTGAACTTGCATGCGTAGGTCACGTGAAAGCCTTCGGCATAAGCCTACGGTACAGTGCAGGTTGATTCAGATACTACTCCAACGAGACACTTACTCTACGCTGCTTTAAGTATGCTGGCCCAAATTGAACCAACATTGGGGGAGTGTACAGTGTTTGAGGGTAAGCCCTCCTGTCAATACAGGTGTGGGGGTCCACTGTTTCGAGATACCCGCAATAACAGTTAGTCAGTCAGTCAGTTAGTTTTCAAACCCAACACACAGCTAAGAGCTTTGAGCTTTTGTGGAATTATTAAATCATAGATGTTGCTCCCGTATATATGAACTTGCTGTGATTTGAGAGCTTGCTCTTAATGCAGAGTTGGGTACCAAATGCATATTTAGTATTATCATGGGATAGGGCCTAAGCCTACACACGGGCACTGTTAAATTCTTTGGGACCCATGCCCTGCATATTTTAACAGTTGACTATAATTTTAACGTATCACAACTAGCCCAAAAAAACTGGGGTCAAGATTATGCCACGTTTTAGTGGGCTACAATCTTTTCACGGGATCAGATTACACAGATTTTTTTTTTAAATGAAGAATTAGACCAATGCAAATTATGGAGTATATGATTATTAAAAAAAAATGCCGCACTAGGCACAACTGAGGAGACGTCAGTAGACTTAATTTTTATATTAGAGGAATTTGTATGGAAGTAGTCAGCAATTAGTAACATTATGCTGTTTTGAAATTTGTCAGAGCAGTTTTAAGCTACATGATAACATGATAATGAAAACCCATTACAATAGTTAAAAGGATGTCAAGCATCACTCCACCCTCCCTGTAAGGCTGTTCTTCTACAAAAAAACTAAAAGAACAAATTATTGTGTCCGCATTTCGCGTAACTCGATAAACAAGCAGATTTGTTTGTGGAATGTGGAAAAAAATGGTTGGGAAGTGAAAAATGGAAGATACTGCATATATTGGTTTTACGGGACACAGGGTCCTGAAATTTTGTCTGAGGGGTTGACTAAATCTAGAATGTGAAGACGATGATGATGTAGTTTACAATGCTGATTCAGATGAATCAGTCACTGATGACATTTAAAGCGGAAATATGTGTGCTATTTACATAATTATAAAGTGTAATTTCATTTTATTCGAGTGAATGTTATATTTGCTTCAATGAAAAAACTAGGAGTGCATAAATGTAAAAACAAATTTTGTTTTCTATTCACCATTTTCATTGAAGGTTAATATTTCTTAAATAGTGTGGGTGAGGGATATTACATTATGTTATGTAGTTAATTGTATGGGATATTTTTTTGATTATATATGATCTAACTTAATTGTTGACAGCGATTGGGATAATTTTGATAAAATTAAAATAAATAAGTATGTATAAAGGTTACAATTTCTCAAGTTAAGAAAATATCATAATATTCAGTCGATTTTATTATATTTATGTAATTTTTTATACATGATGTTTTTTTTCTTGTAACCATATAACATTCGAAGTCACTTATAGAATATCTTGACGATAACAGTGAGAAAGAATTATATCAATTTATTTTTTGAAAAATTATGATATTTCTTTTTATTGTCGTGTAAACTATATATTAACCGAGGGCAGGGTAATATTATAGCATCATATTCACTCCATTTTATTATATTTATATAATTTTTGGATATTATTTTCGTAAAACTATATAGCCAAGAAATCGTTTTAAAGCACAATAGGACATTATTTTATGGTTTTGCATCATTATTTTGAACATTTTTTGAAGATATTTTAGTCTTAATACCATATGGCATTGGGATTTTTTTAAGGTATAATGAGACACTATTCCAGTTTTTTTTAAATATTAAAAAAAAATTGAGCTTTTCTGAAAATACAAAAAAAAAAATTCATGAAAATTGAAGAATTTTTCTCCCCTACGTAGTAGGATTTGGCACTAAATTTCGATTAATGCTTACCAAAACGTCTTTAATTTTGCCTGACTTTGTGTCCTATTTAGGGGAAAGAGTGGTGCTTTGTGTAGAAAACGGTTGACATTTCTGTACACCAGTCTGTATTAACATGTCGAATGTAACGTTTGACGTCCCCAGGTTTAGTTTCGTGTTTAAAAAGTCTTCAGAAAAAATATATTCACGCTTATATGTGTGGCTTAAAGTGTTCTGGTCGAAATAATGTTGGCCCAGCATTGCAGACGGTGGCACAGCTTTATTTCACAATTGGGCCAACGAATCGTGTTATCCGGGTAGTGGCCTTTCGGGTGACCCGTATGACAGTCAGAGCAAACACTGAACAATCACTAAATTCTGTTTCAATGCTAGGCCAGCTTCAAATACGATTGACCAGCATTGAACCAGTAATAGGCTGCGACGCTGGCCCACCATTGAACCAGTATTGGGTGGGTAGGCCTATTGTGTGTACGATTGTTTGATAATTAGATCCTGGCCATTTAGGATTCTGGCCCATGAGGAAAACCAATACAGTTATGTTTACAAAATATTAGGCCAATTTGTTGTCTAAATCACTCAAATAGACTAAAGCCTGGCCTCGGAGTTCGGGAAGTCCTTTTCAGGCCTCAGCCAAAATTTTGGCGGATGCCTATCGTCGTCACCAGGCGCGTCCGTCCGTCCGTCCGTCCATCCGTCCGTCCGTCCGTCCGTCCGTCACTTTTAGCACTATAACTTGTTTCGCGTAACTAGAATGCACATTAAACTTCACAAAATTGCTGGATTGCACCAGACATGTTGAATTAATGAAATTAGAAAATAAGTACCTAAGTAATTATCTCAGCAATGTCTTAACAAAGCCGTCATAGTATTGAAATAAAGAATCAAGTGAAAAAAATGATGTCCGCCTAAGTATGTGTTTCTAACCACACATATTTATCATTGCGAAGATTACAATAACTGTGTACTTTGATCCAATGTTGAATAAGATCGCGCCACAGCTGGGATAACTTTGGTCTTATTTGAATGGCAAATTCTGAACGTCCAATTAAACAATATTAAAATAAATAAAATATCAAATCTTCTCAAAATATTGTGTAAAATTATATGGTTTGGTTACAGATTTTTAACTGTATGTTACGTAACACAACGCAATGTCTAAATACATGTCAAATCATTTCCAATCAAACACAAAACATTTCTATAACATTTATTATCGACCCAACTTCTTCGACGTTGGTCCAAGATTGTGCTAATGTGTTGTGTTCGCTGGGTTTAGTACTGTGTACCAACGTCGGTCATACGTCGGAGACGTTGACTTAAACATGCGGTCCACTGCGGACGGTGCATCCGCTGATAATAGATAAGCTGAGTATTTTTCTAAAGTATCATCATATACATTTATAGGCCTATGTGTAAAAACAGTTCTACAGAACGTTTCCTCACATTATCGACTGTAGTTTATGATGTCTATAGATGGCGCGGTGCTTTGTGGAGCCCCCATGTCTCAAGTATTATAAACAGTTGTCTATCCCTCTAACAGTATATCACTTTTATATTTTGAAACATTTTTAGCAAAACGACAAAAAACAACGTCGTGTGAGTATTGGAGACATGATGACCTTCGGTCCATGCTATGTTTACGTATTTAATCGATTTTAGAAAAAAAACGTCATAGATAACGTCGGATGTAGGCCTCGTCCGAAACGTTGACGTTGATTTGCTATGACTGTATATGACAACGCTAGATTACATTATTGCATTGGTTTTACATTATTAGGCCCGCTGTGTTGGTCCCATTTTGAACGTTCAATGTCGAATACATAGCCGGCGTTTTGAATGACCAATTACTATAGGATGACCAAATGGATGTCCGCCTTTTAGTCAGAAGGCTCATTAGTCGGAACATCAGTGAGGATGGTTAGTCAGAAGGCCCGATTTTCAGTAAGCCAATTAGACAGATAATAAGTAAAGAATAATAGTCAGAAGGACCGTTTGTCAGAAAGCCCTTTAGTCAGAAAGTCAGATAATCACCTCATCACATATATAAACATTACTGACATGTGAAAAGTTTCTCATGATATAACCCCACAAGATTTCTCAATCGGTGTTGAGTTTATAGCCATAATTATGTTTAATTTATGAGAAGCGTTGTTGATAACAGATAACGTTATGACCAATTATATGTCTTTATTTATTTGCTTGTGCCGGTAACAACATCTAGCACTTTCATAGGGGTTACTATAATAATATGCCACCCAGTACTCATTATGTTTTAAACTGATGTTGCTGACGTAATTTCCAGCTTTAAATGAATAAAAAATACCCATAATAATTGAATTAATATTATTGGTTATTGGCAACCTGGATAGTACCTGGATATATCGGTACTGCAATCACATTATATAATCCTTCTCCCGTACTAAGATAAACTTCCCTTTCTCGAATATGAATCAAGACTTTCCACACAAAAAAAGTCAACAAACAATGCTATTTATCAAAATATTTAGAATAACAATATTTTATTTCTCGTGAGCAATGACACATTCATCAACGCTTGACATAAATTAAACGTAATTATGGCTATAAAATCAACACCGGTTGAGAACTCTCGTATTTCAGTAAAGTTCATATATGGTTATAGATCGATGAAATTAATGATAATTAGTCATACAATTAAATTTGGAAGCAGAAAATGGAGGATAAATGTGAAAATTACGTGTTTTTAGATCGGTCCAACAGAGGACACCAAAGGTTTTTTGGTGTCCTCTCAATAATGCCATGTGCGACCGCAGTGAATGATTTTCTTGGTGTCCTGTGTGCGACCATTGGTGTCTCATGTTCGACCAAATGTTCGACCATGTGGACACGAACATTTTTCGTGTCCTTACTTTCTAGTATAGGTTTTCAATGTTACGACCATTTCGTGTCCTATGTTACGACCACTTTCGTGTCTCACAATGTTTTCGTGATCATAACTTTTCTCTGATTTGTAGGTTTAATCTCCAATTTTCACAAACTATCTAAATATGGATGCAGACGAGATCCAACATTGATTCTGCTATTTTGTACAGTCATTGTGAAATAAAAATACTATATATGAGCGGTCAAACGGTCGCACATTTTACCATATTTTCATCCCCTATAAAAATACCTTTATCTTTCTGTTCCATATTGTTGTGTATACAATAATGTGTAAAACACATACAGCCCGTGTACACATGGATGTATACACACCAATTTGAACACTAAATAGCGACTACTGTTCAAGAAAATGACATCAAAAGAAAATGCATGTAGGACATGAACATCTTATGTTCAGTAAAAGTAGTAATTAAACCCTTTTACTTGGTTTTCCTTTGTTTTCAACTATTATTTCTGTATCTGCATCATATAATTGGGCTATTTAGTTTATTTTTCAAGAGATTGTGACACAGAGTCAAAATTTATGACATGATTTAGTGGTAGCTGTCAAAAGGACCCGAAATGTTACGTCCACCATAGCTTAATATATTTCATAAAAAAGGCACTAATTATTAAAATTTAGCTGCTAATACAGTTTGTTTATATAACATAAGTTCTTCCTCCACAGATATGTCCGTAAATTGCTTAGAAAAAAAATTGGTATCCTGTGATAAACAGTTGTTCTTGATACGATTTAAAATGTCCCATTTATTTGCATCAAATAATGCATCAAAAAGCAGTAAAATTTGTCATAATTATTAGATTAAATTGTCATATTTAGATTTAAAAGCTCTTCCAGCTTCATTAGTTTGTTCAGGATTGAGAAGTATTAAAATATTCCCAAGTTTGCATGGAAAAGTATCATTTTTGTCTATTTAACAAAGTACCCCATTTTCGACGCACCTTTTGAGAATAGCCCATCTGCAAAAAAGTATAGACCCATGATATAATAATATATGAGGTTTTAGAGGTTTTACTTTGAGTTGTGCAAGTTTTTTGTGTATACTTTAAAAAGAGTGTTCTTGTTTAGAAGAAAACATTATTATGTTTTTCACATTATAATTTTCATGGCTCTTTTTCTCTCTCAAACTAATTTTTAAACTATCAATTTTTTGAAAATAAAGTTATTAATAGCTGGACAACAAACGTTTTATTAGAAATAACATGCCCCCTCCAGATATTCAATGAAGCGTCCCCATGCATTGTTCACTGTCCAATGAAAACATTCTGACTGACGGGCCTTCTGACTAACGGGCCTTCTGACTAACGGGCCTTCTGACTAAACAGCCTAACTGATTTTCTGACTAACGGGCCTTCTAACTAACAGACCTTCTGACAAACGAACCTTCTGACTAAGAGGCCTTCTGATTATTGGGCCTTCTGACCAGCGGGCCTTCTGACAAAAGGGCCCTCTGACTAATGGGCCTTTTGACTAACGGGCTTTCAGACTAAAAGGGTGTCCAACTGAGAGACACAGTTTTCTGGAGCTCATATTTTGTCATATATATTCAGTCAGTCTTCTAACGATGTCTTCATTTATGTAACATTCAATGGTACATGCTAATAAAAATAAATAGTTCAAATAAATAGTTCAAGTATATGACATAATGACACTTATCACTTAGATTATTCTAATGCGACAAGCGCATTTTTGTCCATAATAACAGTCCATATATATAACAGCCCATATTTATAATGGCCGTAGACCCTTAACACAGGTATTCAAATGAATCAAAAAGAGCTAACTAAGACATTAATGATGATTTCAAATTGCATAAAACCCTTTGGTCTCCATGGTTTATATGAACAAATATTCAGCGCTTTAAGGGTTAAATAACCTGTGGTGTCAAGAGATAACCGTGTTTGTAGAGGTCCAAGTCTGACAAAGTCAACATGCAAGGCAAAAAATCTGCATATCTAATATTATTTTTTTTCATTTTGAAATCATCATAAATGTCTTAGTCAGCTCTTTCCGGCTCATTTGAATACCTTTGTTATGGGTCTACGGCCATTAGAAATATTTTTACTCTTACAGTGCTGGGATCGGCATTAGTCGTAAGAATCTGACGTCTACAGACGTCAGATTCTGACGACTAAAGTCGATCCCTGCACTGTAAAGGTTAAGTGCGCACCAGCTGAATAACATCCAGAAAATATGGACCAGCCACTCAAATGAGAAACTATAAGTTAATCATCTTCACATGCTATTATCTGCAACAACAAATCTTCTTGCAATGGTATAATTAGACGTAATGTACAATATATTAATGTCAATAATATAAATAATAAATATATTTGTCATTAAAGTAAGAAGGGAAAAACAGTGGTTTATAAAATTGTTAAAAAATAACTCTTTCAGCGCGGGGATCGATTTTGGTTACAGCACCGTTAGGTATTTAAATGAAGCCGAATGAGCCAACTAAAGGGGCTGTCTGAAACCCTGTCTAACATGATTTAAGGATGTTAGACCATGACGCCATCTTGACGCCAACACGACAAGGCGGACGGCGACGGACTGGTTTTAAATCAGACTTCAGATTCACTCAACATAACTCCATTTCTGGGTTGAACGTCGTGTTTATTTCTCCTCCTCTGGCGAAGAACACATATAAGATGAAATACAGTTACATAGTCAATTCACTCTGCTTCATCATGGCAGAAAAACACAACCCAGCTTGGTTCTAAAGTAGAGAGCGCACCATCGTGCCTTAGACAGCACTCCGGCCCGCATCAATCCCGGATTATCCGCGCATTACTCTCCTCGCCGACGTTCGTCCCTTATATGCACTTTACATCATCATAATCACAACATTGACTTTACATATAATCATAAATGATCATAATCGGCACATTGAGTTAACATACATTTCCTGGCGACGGTCGCCCATTCATCAGCCTTGATGGCTCGGCTGACCTTTGCCTATACTGACCAATCCATTACTGCCCCAATCCAATCATGGATTGTCGTGTTTCGCTCTGGCCAGATCGACAGTATTTATCATCTCTGCGTGTGTCTAACGCGTTAGGCATGCATGAGTTTACATAGGCCCTCAAACAAAGGTAAAAAACGGAGTATGTTCTTTTAACTCCAGCTAACACTTATAAAATTATGCAGGGACATACAACAGTATTAACGTGATGTGAGTAAGATGAATATTTCGTGAGTAACAACAAGTCTGCACAACACTGAAGAGCACAACAATGATAGTACATGTCAATAAGTCATTATTAAATACTCAAGGTAACGGTTATTGTTCACATCGAGTATACTACATGTCCATAATTCATTACTTAAGTAAGCAGCACACAATATGCCGTGATTATATTCACTAAACTTGTTCTCATGTCCGCCCTGGTCGCATCATGGCGATCCAGTGATCTCCAGCAGAAGTTTTATCGCCTCCAACTGCAGCTTACGTAAGTTTCACAACTCAGACGCATGGCGCGTTTACCATAGCAAGAACGCAGAACCAATGACTAGAGCAACCGACGATAACAAAGACAACGGCGATGTCCAGCGGGACGAGGAACGGCGGCCGCTCGTATCCAATGTCCAGCTGGGCAACCGAGCATTTCATTTTTCAAGGGTTATTTCCGCAATTTGTTTGAATGCTTGCCAGTCCGGGTGCTCGAGGCGTGTTTGTAAGAGCTCTTGCGTCACATTAATACATAGTTTAATTAATGCATGCAATCAATGAATATTCAGAATAGCTAGTGCTGTCCCTGTTGAGCTGGAGATGGTACACCACCCCAGTGTCCATTCGCAGTCTTGCAGTCAGCGTTCAGCAGCAATTATCGAGATATAATTATGGTTTAACATTGTCTCGTGGATAACCACAACAATGTAATAAAATCCCACTTCATTAATATACCAATAACATAGACACATGGCATGGGCGACTTCTCTGCAGAAACCTCGGGACTTGTCACCAGGGCAGCGTTATAACAACTAAATGATCCCGTCGTTGGGTGAAGTCACCGTTTAAAACAAATGTGTTGGTTTCAGAGAAGGCGTCATTTTGCCACCTATCTTATGACATATTTGAGCCCAGCCCACAGCTCATTGGCTGTGCCTGTGTGGGGTTCGAACCTGCCCCCACGCTGCGCAGGTCAACCACGACAGCTTCAGCTGTTTTGAACTTGGCCCCGGTCACTTATGTGGGACCGGTTCTGTACTGATACATTATACACATAATATTCACTAGCGATTCCGTGGACTGTGAACACCTTTGTTAGGTCTGCTGTGACTCGGTTATCACAATACATGTTGATACCACGTGAGACCAGGTTATAACAGCTCCACTCGCTAAATTTCTGCTTTACCAGCAGCATCGTCTGGACAACAATATCTCCTTTGATAATTATTCCAAACTTCAGAGTTGCGCACTTTGCGCTGGTTCCAATCAGATCAGTTGAGCCAAAAATCATGATCACTCTCTTTGGCGAACATAATCTGGTTAACCTGTGAACTGTCATCATGAGCAGTCACATTACCCACGAAACCAGTCAGTGTCACCTTTTACTGGGACACTGGTTTCGCGTCCATCAGAATTTACTAACCCTTTAATTACTCTGTACTTTTATTCACTTCCCATTCACTGTGAGTGGTGAACTGCTATCGCAATTCTCACCTCCTAGTGAATAGGCTACAAATTACCTAATTTTGTTAAAATATTCCAATGCAACACATCAAATGAGAATTATCCTCATTTTAAAGGTGTGGTCAACTTTCAAAATTCGCGGGATACCCAGGGGGCAAACAGCATTTTTTTTGGAAAACAGACACGGCGTGTTGTAAAAGGTTGGGCACTTGAAACGATATCTACATATGTCTAGGATTACCGAAAAACCGGAATTTGTCAATATCTCGGTCAATATTTATTTTGAGGGTCAAAGATCACAATAAAACCACGCTTGATGCAATGTAACAACTCTTTGAGATAATAGCACGTTGAGTAGTTCTGTGTTTTGCTAGCATAGAATATAACAATGTAAGCGCGTCGTCATTCCAATAAATTTGATGAAGTGCCGTGTAATATGTCCACACATCTTACAATTGCTAGTTGAATGTTATTGCTTATGGTGGCTGGTTATTTTTAAATATTTATGTTTGGTGGTGGTGTGTGGTATGTAGTACAAATTCACATATAGCAAACAGTCTGCAGATATGCCGTTTATATTTGTACCTCCGACATGTGATGTGGAGAGGATTAATACGGATGATTAAAGTAGTTATTACACAGATGATATGCTGGAAGCCTTAGGGAAAGCTCACCAAGGCGACAGGATTATAATCCATTCATCAGCTGGGATGGGGAAAACGTACACCGCAGCTCATTGTGAATTGTCATGGCAAGAGGGAGATCATAGGCTAACAAATTATCAACATATGTTCTTTCTTCCTGTCAAAAAGATGCGTAATCGAGGTGAAGTTATTGAGAGAGTTATTTGTCATGTTTTACACATCGTACCAAAATTACTTGCCTCCAATGTGAGACTGGCTCTGAGGGACACCACAACTCGTAGTCTCATTATCATTGATGGATATGATGAGTTGAAAGATGAAGAAAAGGAAAAGACAGTTGTAACACAACTCATATCAGGTGACAAGGCCAGGTCTGCTGTTGTCGTCATAGCAACAAGACCATAATCTATACCAGAAACAGAAACATGTCAAAGCTAAGTGCATAAAAATATCAATGAGAAAATTAAATCAGGAAGGTATTTATTCATTCGTTTTTTTTCCATATGATTACACATCTTTTAAACTTGTGTTTGAAGACTTGATGAGACCCTTTCACATCTTCTTTGAATTAGAATTTGTTTCCACGCCTTTTTCTGGTCATCGTGTGTTATATTTGCAAGGTAAGCTTTCCCAAATGTAGAAAGCTAGATATGTTGTATTGCATGAAAATGACAGGTTCCTTCATATCAACTTTCTGGGGGCATTTCATCCGCACAAAAAATAACGGTAAATGAAAATCGATTACTCACTAGGATTAATTGAAGCAAACACCAAACCGAAACTAAATACATGTTATATACTGCTGCGAAAATGAGTGTTTATTGTCTTGAAATGGGACAGAATATATTCACTGATGAAATACTGAAGCGCCACTTGAAAGAAAGTGATGTTTTCCCTGAATACCTTAGTAAACTAGGTCCTGTAGAATTTCTTGACAGAGGAATGATGTTCACCCATGAATTGTTCCAAGAATACAGAGCCATGCTTTATACTTGGCACGTGACATCAATGCCCAGAAGAGAGTATGGGAAATGTACAAATTAAGAGACAATAACATGACCATGTTTGATAAATACAGAAACGCACTGATATTTGCTGTGGAAATAAGACCTGACTTGATGGACAATTTTCCCATTGAATAAATCACAATACCCCTACTTTACTGTGAGGGAGAATATAGACTGGATTTATCTGTGGAAGGTGGAATGGTTAATGCATGCAGAGACAAACCCATCGCTCGAAATTTCGTTGCTCGTTTGCTTCAAGCTTCAGTCAGTGTGATAAAAAATGTTGATGTTTTCCCCGTGTTACATCTGAAGGCGTACAAGGACTTACTTTCGTATATGACTCACGCTGATTGTCTGGCATTGTTGGGAACAACTTTTCCATATGACGTCAACAAACAGGCTGCTGCACATGAAGCGCCACGCATAAGCCCGTCAGATGGATCAACTTTCCAGAAAATCGTGGACCCAATTATTCTCACATCACATAGCTTCAGTTAATCTGGGAAACACTCGTAGATTGGCACTGAGCAGCAGCAAACCCAGTACCTTCAATTTTCTCAAGGATGATCCGGTATGGTATCGCTTACACATTTTGCATGTAAACTAGCTCAATTGTTAGCATTTTGAATAATTAATCGTCAGAAGATTTATTCGGAGGCATTTGAGTTATCATTCAAATAAAAATTACTTAAGCACTGCTGATGTTGTTTCGACAAATACACTTGGTTAGTTAGTGTTGCTAGACATATTACTGGTGTTATTTAGGTGTAGATGTGGCTTGCATTGCTTTTGAACAGAAATTTAGTGTAACTATAATACACCCCAAAATTGCACCTAAAATGTATTACGATAACTGCTCGGTTTATAGGCTATTAACTTTATTTTGCCTTAGTATGTGTCTTATTTGGGGGAAATAGGGGTGCTGTGTGTGGGAAACGGTTCACATTTCTGTACACCAATCCTTATTCATATTTGCAATATAACGTTTCAGGTCCACAATTGGGCGAATGTCATCTGGGTAGTGGGCTTTCTGGTCACGAGAAATGAAAGTGTCACCTGTATAGCAAATGCCGCAAAGTAACCCATGTATGCAGAATGCTGGGTTGTTGTTAGGCCATTGTCAGACACGTTGGATTAACATTGAAGCAACATTGGTTGCTGTTGACCCTGGTGTAGAAGAATTATGCGTTGTGCTGGAGTAGTGTTTTGGTGGGTAGGCTTATTATCCTCTGTACGAGGTACATCGTAGGCATGTATTGAATGCATAGTTGGCCAGCACCGGCGATGGTGGTGGAAGGGATACACGTTGAAGATATATTTTAACTTGGCTTCCTGTTTTTTTTCCTATATTATACCATCATGACCATGGTCATGTAGGATTCTGGCGCACGAGGAAGACCAATACACTGTTCTGTTTACAAATTATTAAGCCTATTTTTTGTCTATTGCACTCAAACGGACTAAAGCCGGGCCTCGGAGTTCGGGAACCCCTGTGCTAGTTGTTCTAAACCGTTTTTTTTTATTCGTGGGAAGAATTCAACGAAAAAACGTATTTGTTTTCATGTGTCGAGCCCCCCTACCCCCTATAGCTCGGCCTAGCTCGAATATGAGGGGTGTTCTTGAATGATTTTTTGGAGGAGTATGAGGGAGATTATTTGTAAAAATAAACATCTATACATTTTTAAAGATTTTTTTCATGTGGTAGAGGGAGATATTAGGGGGGTTGTAGCATAGCTTACAAAATATCTTAGTTGTTCCATATCACCTAATGACTCTTAATTTATCAAGTTATATACGACTTTTTGAGCCGTGTTTGATAGAAATAAAACAAAAGGCGATTTTAGGTTGTATCAGAAACATATGAATGGAAGCTTCGTGAATTATTTATGTATATCACAATTGAAAGGGTGGGTCATTTTTAGGCTTGTATTCCGCTTCTCTCCGAGGATCTCCATTTGACTATCGACAAACAAACGTAAATGCCACTTTAAAGGTATATCTGATAAGGGGAAAATCGATATAATTTAAATATAATATCTTAAAATCAACGCTATTATAAGTAGCCTATTATGTCGTCGCTTGTGTATCACCAGGTTGCTAATTAAAACGTACATCTTAGCATCCATAATCATTGGATTTCTTATCCTCTCACCCCGTTGATCATTCGAATTAGCCATTAGCTGGAGCTGTTAACCCATCTTGCGACCACCAAAAATTATTCCTAACATTGCAAATTGACCCATCCACAACAGTAATCAATGTTTAATACCATTGACTTTGGTCACTGTAGTGTTTACAGGAGGTTTATTCGTTATTTTACTCCGTGTGAATTATTGACGAGATTGTCATAATTTGTGTGTCATGATACTTATTTTACTTCCTGTATATATCTGGTTTACAAGTCCCACATTCAGCTGCCAAACAATTGTCATAATTATATCAGAATATGCTTTAAATGTCTGTAGCTACGAAACTATATTATGTTTATCACGATGGTATTATCCGGTAACAGACAGCGATAAATTAAATTATATATACATAGTGGTAGAGTGATGTCTATGGTGATTATTTTACTACGAGCATAGTCCTGGCTGCTAAATGTTTTTAATAAATACGACGACAAAACGATAATTGAATACAATAAAAAAACATTTAATAAATGCGACGAAAAAACGATAATTGATTACAATAATAAAAACAAACAGTTGATTATTGTCTTTCATAGGAATGTTATGGATCTTCACTGGAAGAAATTATACTTTCATCAGGATCAGCTGTTACTGAGTGGCAGCTTGGAAAGCTGGTGAATAAATTGACATTTTCAGGGATACTACATATACTCCGATATAGTTCGATATTGAAAGTTTGCCGAGGCGTTAGTGAAGAAGAAACTAATCAATTAAAGTACACACACACACATGTAAACCTGCTAATTGTGGAGACTAATATCAAATAGGAATAATAAGTGATCTGACCACAATGATGACACTAAATGCACTGCATTTGGTGGTAAGTTAATATATAATTGTATATAAAGAGTTTGTGTGTATTTATTACATTTTAATGCATACATATTTTCTGCCATAAACATTTTACTTTCGATGTGTGAGAGCACAAATGTCTCAGGTATAAACACGCGCCTGCGTAAAGCCATCTTGAAAAGAAAACGTCTGTACAAAAAGTACATTGTCAACCGAAATGGAGACACCTGGGAAAAGTACAGAGCACAAATAAATGTATGTGTAGATATGAGGCGTAAGGCTATGAGGGGCTACTTGTTTGAACGAACCAAGCAAAATAAAGGATTTTTTTGGAATTCTGTAAAACCTTTCTTCACTAATAAAAGTGGTGCTGGATCATGAGAAATTCTAATATCGGAAAATAGTAAAATTATATCAGAACAAAGTGAAATAGCAGAAATTATGAACGATTTTTTTGTAAACGTAGCTGCCACGAGTGATGATGTCTTTAAAATTTTGAATAACTCTAAATATAAAAAAGGCTACTGGGCCCGATGGAATTCCCCCCAAATTTATAAAACACGCTGGCCCTGAAATAGCACCTATCATTTCTGGACTAATAAATAAATCTATTGAACAGGGGTGTTTCCCCAGCGTTTTAAAAAAGGCATCGGTTGTACCAATTTATAAAAATGCTGACAAGCTAGAAAAAAACAGCTACCGTCCAATAAGCCTTTTACCAATTCTGGCCAAAATTTTCGAGAAAGTATTGGCACACCAAATTTTTCCTTTTCTAAAATATGTACTTTCTCCACACCTCTCTGCTTTTCGTCGAGGCTATAGCTGTCAGGACGCCTTGCTCGGTCTATTGGAACACTGGCGCAAAGACCTTCTTGCCAAAAAGAAAATCGGAGTTCTTCTAATGGATCTGAGCAAGGCGTTCGACTGTATGCCTCACGAGCTGCTGGTGTCAAAGCTGGAAGCCTATGGTGTTCAGCCAAAATCTTCTAATTTTTTTTCTATCGTATCTTTCCAACAGACAACAGCGTGTCCGTGTCGGCGAAAAGTGCAGTTCATGGCAAACCACCAGCAAAGGAGTCCCACAAGGATCTGTTCTCGGTCATATGCTTTTCAATGTTTTTGTTAATGATCTATTTTATTTTGTCAAAACTGTCCTGCTTACAAATTATGCAGATGATCACACTCTTTCCCATGCGAAAGTGATACTGGCAATCGGCTAGTTTTTAATCACCGAGTTATGTAAAAAGACAGGCAGACAAGTAAATGCTCTGAAGCGACTATGCCATCACATCAGTCAAGATGTGAGGATGACCGTTTTCAGAGCTTTCAACTTGAGCAATTTTCGGTACTGCCCAGCAATATGGCACCATTGCTCAGTACCAAATACTAAAAAAATAGAAAAAAGCCAAGAACGGGCTCTGCGGTATGTCACAAAGGACTATAAATCCGACTACATATCTTTGTTGTGTCAGACTAGCTTGCATTCCCTGGAAGAGGGACGACGACAACAAATGGCTATTCAGACCTTCAAAATTGTAAATGACCTCTCGCCACCATACCTTCAGGATCTAATCACACCGTGGAAATGTACTCGAACTCTTAGAAATTCTGTGAAAACCCTAGACATACCTTTTTACAATAGAGTTAGACACGGAACAAATTCATTTTCATTCTTGGCCCCAAAGATCTGGAACAATCTACCAGAGGAAATTCGTATACTATCTGATATTCCCTCTTTCAGGAAAGCCATAACTACTGGTCTGTACACAACAATAGATTAGAACTTGTTTTTTCATCAACACCTCCGTTTGTCCAGTCTCCAGCTCCCTGCAGTGTGCCTTCTGGTGTGTTTGTAGTGCGCATGCACATAATAATTTAAGCACAATAATAATAATAATAATAATAATAATAATAATAATAATAATAATATTTAGTTTATAATTATTATAAACTAAATTTATGTAATAGTGTGTCTTTTGTTCTATCACCTTACAACTTTTCATATATTTTAACTCTTACATTATATTTTAACTATTGTTACTTAATACGAATGCGCTTTTGTATATAATTTATATTATTTTACCTAAGCTCCAGGTATCTGCAGAACCGAGTCAGCCAAACTGCCTGTTTTAGATGTTATTGCTATGTCATGTTTTATATCACAAGTCGCTGAAATAGCTGTTGTTAGCTAATGTTTTACTGTATACACTTGAGACTATAAATAAATCCTATCTTATCTTTATAACTATTGTTCCAGGTATTAAACCACGTCCGTTAGCGATATAAATATAATCTTTTGAAATACTTGTGTAGGGACCATGTAACAAATGTAACTGTTGAAAGTCGGGCGCACAATATCGATCTGTTGACACGTTGACAATTACTGGCTTGCAACAATCGGATAATGCCACAATCCGTAAGATATTTCCAAATGCTAGGATAACTGTTGGAAGTCGTGCAAACTCTTGCAAAGGTAATGACATTAAGATACATAATACTGTGACGATTCACGTAATTGTTAATTTTTTTTTGTTCTGAAAGTTTTGAAGCTTGGTCTGATATAGGATAATTTATGTAATCGGAAACCTCACCAGAAATAAATGGATCTTTCATTAAAGTGTGTTCTCAGCTTTTTTCCCAATAGTCATAGAAATGAGCTTGAATATTTCCATTGGTAGGGGCATAAATACAATTTTTGTCCAACATATAACGTTGCATCTACCCCCAATGATCCTACTACTATCATCTTTCTATTTCAAAATCCACTTGGTTTGGTATTACCATAATAATAACTGTTTGTGTCTATTATTTATGACTGCTCTTTTGGGGTCTAATATGTGAACAATACATGCCCTAAATATTAAGCTTGTATGATATGTTTTTCTTTTCTTGTATTATGTCATGATGACCAAATCATAACTCGAAGCATTGTATGTATCATTTGAGATGTTGCTGAGGAACAGCCGCTAACAAAGAATATGATCAAACCTTATTGGTTTACAGTGGAATCAATCCTTTTTTCAATATGATTTTTCCAAAGGTTACAGAATATGCTTGGCTACTTTCTTCGATAGAGGCATAAATACCTACATTTTTTGTCTACCGTTTAACGTTGCATCTATCCAAGTTATCCTTCCACTATCATCTTTCCAACATTTTAGGGAATTATACTCTAAACCTGGTTCAGTTCTATTAGTGTGATTCAAATTTTTATTGGCTATGAATGCATTTTGTATTAGAATCATGAGTCAAATGTGATGCAAACTGTATAAATATGTAACATTTTAGGTGCCAAAAGGGAGACGCTTAAGATGAGGCAAGGAACACTGATATTTGACTGACTGATCTGGGAACAAAAATCGTCTTCCTGAGATGTGTGTGAACAGTATATATACATGTACAATATTACAGTAGATTATGTTATATACATGAACAAAATATGTTGCCAAAACCGCATAAACAACCTTTACGAGTCCGAAACACAAGTATCAGCTAGGTTAGCACACTATGACTTGGTACAATGCCGCGCTGAATGTATTTATATATAAGATAGAAGATGTGGACACGAATTGGCCAAAAAAACCCACTTTAGTAGAGGTGCTAAGGCTATGTAGCGTTCGGAGTGTGATAGAAGCACCAAATGTCACACACTGGTACATTTTCATGTCCTGAATCAGATAAGAGGAACACCCCAATCGATTTTGATCCGTAAAATGTCCTAATTTGCATATTTCAAAATGGCTGTGAAATCAAATTGAATCGGGTTTGTTTACACTAAAAAAATTTCTCAGCATTTTGTGATTTAATTTGCTTTTATGTTTTTTATAATTGTGTCTCAGTATCTTTGGATATATTTCTGATGCTTAATTAACCTGAAATCCGCCCGAATTTACATAACGGAATTATCATATTCAAATATTTTATTCATATTATATTTTTTCTCATAACAGTTTGTTTCACTAGACACACTCTCCAATTATATCTAAAAATATGTAATTAAAATAAAATAAAATATCCACCAATTCGGATAACGAAATTCAAAATGGCCGCCAGCATTATCATATTCAAAGATTTAAGTTATAATCTTCAGCTTACTGAACTGCATACACTACCTAATTTCAAGCTAAAAATTAAGTAGTTGATAAATATTCCGTGATATTTTCGTTATGCTTATGTAAAGCGTTCTGCATTTTCTGACATAACACATAAAAGTACATTTTTTTTAGATAAGATGACCGCACTAAAAACTCGTCAACTGTGTGTACGATTGCATTTAAACTTGCAATGAGAGTTTTAAAAAAACTGTAATGATATGATTAACACAAATGTATTAAAAATAAACTAGGTTGTTTCTTTTTTACTTGAAATTGTTGGTGTAAAATAACATTTTCCACCATCATCAGTTTTGTTAGTTAAGATTAAAACAAATACGCAGGGCCTACATAGTACATAATATTGTAGATCCAGCTCATTTATTCTTATTTTATAGGCAATATATTATATTATACCTTCTCGTCCAGCTGAGATGTGGATTCCAGGGATAATTGACATTCTACATTTGAAAATTAACATACTTATTATTAATCCATCTCAAATTCCAGTTATATCAGCCACTGGATTGGTAAAAAAAGCATCAGAGAGTCGGGGAAGGCCAACTTAGTATAAACGTACATAGATATACTTGAAGCTTTTACTACTGTAATACTTCTTAATCCACCAGACAGGTACAGCTCAAGCTCGATGTAGAATATATATAGGAGACATATCATATCATAGCCTAATTATAGCAGATAACACACATCAATGTGTATATCACAAGCTCGTAGCAGGCATGTCTTCGTGAACATAACATACCTTCATGCACTCGTACATAGGTTGTTCTGGAACAGCAAGCAGTGAACCCTTATGCATGCACACATGTCTATTTTCCTATATGCTAAGACATCCGATATATATGCAGTGTCTCCATGTACATCTCAGTATCGTCTAAGAAACTATGGGGACTGGTGAAAATATTGAGACGGCAGAAGGCGTGGACAGATATGCGTCAATGAGTTTCAAAAATGAGGAAAACATAGTTATGTTTTGTTATCTTGTGTGCTGACCGTGTTGCAAATACAAATCCACATCATAAAAAACTACTTTTACAACACCATTAAAGAATCGTTCAGCTTCAAAACGTGCATGCCTGGGACGGTCAAGTGTAGGCCAACAGTAGCCTATTGAGTACAGATTGACGGCATTAATATAGCCACTGAACTGATTACAAGATACTACTTAAACGAGACATTGATCCAATGCTGTTTTAATGTTAGGCCAACGTCTGCGACGCTGGCCCAACATTAAACCAACATTAGTTAAATGTACAATGTTTGAGAGAAAGTCCTCCTGCCCAGCAAACGCAAGACATTTGTATGACATTTATGCAATGTAGGCCCAACGTCTTCGACGTTGGTCCAACATTGCATAAAGTCATACAAATGTTCTGTGTTTACTGGGTGGCAATACATTCAAGCTTGGGGGTCAAGCAGTTTCCAAATCCCCGCAGTAATACAGTCAGTTTGTTTGCAAGTAGGCGACCAAGTAGGGGCAAAAGACAAGGGCTTTGAATTATTACCTCATAGATGTCGCTCAAGTATATATGAACTTGCTGTGATTTGAGAACTTGCTCTTAATGAGGCTTTGGGTATGAAACGCATATTTAGTATTATTATGGAATAGGGCCTTGGCTTACCCACGGGCACCATTGCCTTCTGGGGGACCCTTGTCCCGCGAATTTTGACAGTTGACTACACCTTTAACAGGGTGTGTTATGCACCAGTCCATGTGAAACACATCACAGTAATGTCGCTATGAAGACGCTCGTGAATCATGTTTCACATCTCTGACATAGTGTTGATACGAACCACACAATGACCTGTAGTTAATATTTGGTGACAGAATTGGTCGTATGTGGGCAGAACATTGAAAATGAAAGATACTGAGCATTATCACAGGTGATGAATTCGAAAAAGATATGATGAATAAATACGTATACGAGTTCCTATGTATATTTTCATCAGCATGCATATACTTACAGTTCTTATAAATAACTTTCAGAACCTTTGAGCTCTGCAGTGTAGATACAGCAATAAAAAACTTTTCTTTGGGACTGCACAACTTCTATCTGAAACAGTCCCCCCCCCCCCACAAGGGCTACATATCAGGAGAGACATATCTGGCAAAATACACTAAATGCTTATCTTAAACGTCCTAATCCACATCACTGGGGTGGCAAAAAAGAGGTATAAACGGGTGCATGTGCTGGATGAGGTGCATTCAATTTCCATAAAACTAGGTGTCCGGAGTAGGTCTACTGCAAATGTAAACAGTAACTTATAATAGGCTTACATGCATGTGCTGATCTTTTATATACGAATGTGAACGTGCACTTCAGGTGAGATTATGTCACCGCAGCATCACCTTAGTTGGTTATTTGAACAAAACAATTTGCGCAATTTATGTAACGCGATGTTTTTCCCAACACAGATTTGCGGCAAAATATTGTGTATGTTTTTGTTGAAAATTCAAAAAAATCGGGAACCCGTTACTTTTATATTTATTATGTGAAGTCTCGCCTTTTAGCTGTTATACACTCGAATATTTAGATATGGTATATATAAAGTTGATAAGACATTGTTGAAGAAGATATAAAATATGAAATCACAAGATGTAATCACAATATTTTCATTCCACATTGGTCATGGGGGCCATTTTGAAAATATGAAGATTAGGATAATTTACGGGTTTGGTTACATAACGTTGTATCTTCAATGGAGAAAATAGTTTGAATATGATGTTTGTGACCATTTTGAATTCACTTATTCTAATTTGGACAGTTTTGGGCTTCTATAATATTCATAAATATATCCAAATATACTGAGATACAGTTACCATGGTTACGCCAGTCATAGAAGTAAATAAAATCACAAAATACGGTGAACAAATCTAGACTTAATGTAAAAAAAACATTTTAGTTTTACTCTGCGGCCATTTTGAAATATGCAAATTAGGACATTTTACGGGTTAAAATCGATTGGGGTGTTCCTCTTATATGATTTAGGAGACGAAAAGGCACCCGTGTGTGAAATTTGGTTCTTTTATCACAATCCGAACACTTTGGTGGATTTTTGGACCTTAGCACCTCTGCTACTTATATAACCTGATAACATATACCATGATAATGTGATAGGCCTACCTCAAAGTTTTCAATCGGTTCATTTTGAAATAAATTTAAAGCCTTTAGTCGTGGAGCTTTTTCAGTCGCGTGGGAATTTTTGTATGATGCTAAGCCATCCACCCAGATGTCTCAAGGGCATCCCAAGTAGCAATAAGAAACATGTCTGAAATATACGGGTGGATGAAAGGGGGGGGGGTATAATGACAAAACTATAACATTTTGCTTGACCGACTTTGGGAATGAGCATTAAGAAAATATCCAGAAGATATTTTTGTTTTGACACATGTTTGCAACTGTAATGCTATCATATGATATCAAACACAAAACACAACTATGGCAGTGCTTATTACTTTCTCAATTTATGACTAGTGATAAATGAAACATTGTGTGGGCCAAAAGATGGAGCATATATAGTCCGAGAGCCAAGTTTCAAAAGACTGCTAGTTTTTTTTAGTTTGCTTGACACAAAAAGTGGTAGAGGTATGAAGAGAAATAAATATATCCAGAACATTGTTATGGTGGGTGTAAAAGTTTGCAGAGGCAGCAAAGTTCTTAAAATTATGGATGCTCAACGGTACCATTGAGCCCCAAAGATTGTACATTTTTAACCCTAGGTTATTACAAAATCCAAACCACTATTAACAATTTTTAAATCACTGTCGATCGTATTTCCTATTGATCTTTTATTAAATTTTTTTGATTTTTTTCACAGAACGTAACTCAACCCTTAGAGCGCTGAAAGTCAATATTAAAAAAAACATAATATAATTCGTAGAATGTAATTTTGCCATTTCCTGTACATTTGTATAAAACTGCTAATGTCTGTTGACTTCATTTGGTACATCGGTCATCTGGTACCAATATATAAAATCAGAATAATCCCACATTGTTGTATGAATGAATTATGAGGTCAAAAGAGTGGATGGGGTACTCTCACTAGTTACATTTTTTCAACCCCTTGTCATAACATAATCGTCATTGCTATAGTTATAAACCGTTTTAATACCACTCTGGTCTTGGAATTTGTTCTTGGAATATATTCAGGATGAAACGTATGTGAAGTCTAGATTTTTTAGTCAAGCATAAACTCACTCTTAGAGTGCTGAAAGTCAATATTTAGAACAAAACTTAACACAGTTAGTAGTATGTAACGTTTCCGTTTCCTGTACATTTGTATGATTATGAGCATTCTAATGTGTGCTATCATCAGTTGATACATCTGTCATCTGGTACCACTATGGCAAATTATAAAAAGGCTGCTTTGTTGCACAAAGGACTTATGAGGTCAAAAGTTCGGATGAGGTAATCTCACTGGTTACATTTTCCCGGCCCCTTGTAGTAACAAAATAACGCACATCATAATGGTATATGTTATATAAGTGGGTTTTTTGGACCACCTAGTGTACACATCTCATAGATAAATACCCCTGCCGCGCTCTGCGCAGCATTGTACCAAGTCACCATGGGTTACCATACGTCGAAAGTGTAACGCACACATCGATAAACAGAACAACGGTTACTATATATATCGAGTGATAAATTAATTACATCGATATCATAACTTTATAATTTGTATCAGAAATGCATAAGCTTATATATTCTTGATTGTATTTAATATTTAACTACATGTATGTTCTGTGTCTTTGGTTTCTCATTATCTTGATTGATATTTCACATTGTTATGTGCATTACGTAAATTAACTTTCAGAATCGTCAGTAACAAATAAATCAACGGCACATTTAACGGTTCAGTTACAGCTGCTTGAATATACAGTAGCAGAGTTGATTTTTACTCTTATCTTGAATTTTACTTGACAAAATCATTATTTTATATGATTCAGTCTTTAGTGCAGTCGGCTGTTTATTTTGCTGGGATTGGAATGTTAATTTCTGGGACAAAAGTTAAAAGTGTTCAGTAAGATGTGTCTTTTCAGAAAAATATAGTCGGCATTTTTATTTTAAAGTTAAAGGCCATTTAGGGGTCATTCAAAGTTTTTTTCCAATAATTTATCCATAGCAGCTAACCATGCTTCCATATAGATCGTGTGACCCCTCAAAATCTTCAGTGTAACGCATGGAATGCCACTGAAATAGATTAAATTAAATAATATGCATATTTAAGGTCATTGCGTGGTCATACAAGGTCATTCAAGATCTTTTTTTTTCAAATTTACTCATAGTAGATAACCATGTTTCTATATCTTCAGTGTAACATATGGAATTCTATTAAATGACAGCACATAAACAAGTGTGAATAATAAAGGTCACTAAGGGGGTCACTCAAGATCACCAAAAGACATGCGGTTTAATGTACGATTAGGAATCATGTCTCGATTTCAGTAAAGTATAGTTGATAATGAAAAAATAATAATAAAGCCTAATAACTTAAATCAACAATTTTTTTTACATTCCACATACCGTCCCCTTGGATATGAAAGGGTGTATAGACCCATCTAAGGGGACGAATTACATCATTATATTTATATGCATGTTTCAGTGTAATTTATTTTAAGAGAGTTCCAAGTTTGCAAACAAAAATGATAACGACCTTATTAGACATCATGCACATAAATTAATACTAAATATCACATACTGGTTATAACATTATTTAGCCAGCAACATGAATACTTAATTATTTTGGCTGTTAACCACCTTGCCTTTTAAGCGGCATGGTATGCACTCGTAAAATAATTACAATCATCATCGCCGTCATTAGGGACACATTGGTTAATATTAGTCATGCTTCATCTCTAAAACTTACTTAAAGGGACCCCTTGGGATGAGACATTTTTAATGTTGTCAATTTTGAAAATTTAATTTATATGAAGCTATATAGCCTACTGATCTTAGCTGAAAATACGAAAAAGTCAAAAAACAATTTTAAAGCACTGAAAAAAGTGAAATAGTCGTATTTCCAGGTCGTATATTGCCATGTAAACAAAACAAGTCAGCAATATTCAGCACTTTAGATCACATATTCCCACGTATCAGACGGTAAGATCAAACCAGTCGCCGCTAATGGGTGTCTCATAGTCAGGATACGGGAGGACACACCTGCAGCACTGATTGTCTACCCAACGCTGGGCCGATGCCAGCAGCATGTGGCCCAATGCTGTGAAAACATTCAATCGTCCTTCAGGTATACAACTATTTTGTTTGGGTTACTTCTGGTTTTATAGAAATGTTGATTAAAAATATTTGTAAAAATATGAAAATTCTGAAAAAAATAAAAACATGATCCGTGGGATACACTACTTCAGTACGGAACTAAAAACGAAAATTGATGTCATCCCAAGGGGCTGCTTTTACATGAACATTTACACTTGTGCATACCATTTAGAAAGTTTAGATTTACCGAAAAAAATGAACAATACAACGCAACTTTTGTTTCAACCAACTTCACTATCCTCGCCAAAGTTCATTTAATTTAGCTCTTAAATACGGCTAGCATTAATTTATTGTTTGTGCCAAAGAATACACTATTTAGCCCCTGAAGCCTCCAAACATTAGCATTTTAAGTTTACTCGATGTTGGTGGCAGTTTTCCGCACTCGGCTTAGCTTTTTAAAATAGAGCCCACATCACTCTTCCAGAATCTGCTAATGTTGTTCCTGGTAAATACAATATTGACAGACATACTCATGTCAATAATGACTGTACTGTTTCTTGAGATGGCTCATCGAGTTCACCAATATCACAAAATGCATTGATGATGTTCGAATTAGATTAACAGAAATATTTCCAGAAGGTGATTTTACCCTTCCCTGAAATTCGTCCAGTAGAATCACAAACAGGGAAGCAATGAAGTCCTATTAGTGCGTCTGTTACTGAAGGCCTAAGTTTATCGTAGATCGGTCGAAGTTGCACCACTTCTCTCTCTTGTCCATGTCCCATTAACACACAGGAATCTGCTCCCAACTTTGGAAAGTAGCTCAATGCTAAAACAAGCACATCTGCATCAATTGAGAGAATGTGAATTGCTAAAGGCCCAGTCACACATACCATCACGCACGTCCAGCGCACAAAAAATGAAGAATTTTGGTCAGTGCGTTGTGATCCGCTGGGCGTACGTTGATGATTTGACGAGAACGCCTGATGAACGTCATTTATTTTTTTGCGTGCGTCGACCTCTGCGCACATTTTCTGCATGCTCAAAAATGTGAGCGTTTTTCCTCGTGTGAATGTAGACGCCAGTAGAACGTCAGACCAGCGCCAGTGTAACGTTAGGCACAAGTAGAGCACACGCTCTAAACTCGTTGTGTTGTCGTTGACCGAGTTTTGTCCCAGTCACACATAAACGGCGCACAGTCCACTCATAAAAAAATTAAAAAAACAATTTGAGCCCGGATTGTGAAAAACGTCGTAAGCTGGTAGCGAATACACAGCGTGTTTCCAACGCAAAGTGCAAATGAACAGCGCTTTGCTAACGCGTTGGACGCGTACAGTGCGCAATAAACCCTAGAATCAGTGTAATGATAATGTCGACGATGATAGTAACTTTTATCAGTTTGTTTTGTACATATATGTAAACATTTTTAAAAGAAAAAAAGTGTCCTAAATTTATGATAACATTATATGTTTGGACTTAATTTCGACAAATTAAAAACAAAAAATTCTATACATAAAGCCGTGTATCGTGTGAAAAACCACCTCAAATGAAAATGTTGTTCTTCAGAGCTCTAAGGGTTAAGCTGCAGAAATAACATAGTCACAGCCTGTTGCTCGAGCGCTGGACGAACTGGCGGCGTCTTCCAAACGCCTGCTTCGAGCGCTCATGTAGCGTAGGCCATTTATGCGTTTATATGCGTTCATATGGCGGTGTTCCTTATATAGCATTTTGTTTTAAAGCATAAACTTTATACATTCAGTTTTAAACTATTTTAAATTATTTTTTTAATGGTCACAATAAAATGTATTATTGTTTTTAATTTGGCCGCCATCTTGAAAATAACGCCATCTTGAACTTGTTCAGCTTGGGTCCATAGCTAATTTCAAAGAGTATCATCTCAGCAAACTGTCTGCAAATTTTCTTGTTTTTATCACTAACTAAGCCTTTCTTCTGCACTAATATAGCTAAAATATATTCGGCTTTTATGTAGGTCACACGAACTATTTTACGTAAAAATTATCACCTTTTTTAATAATTGACTTATGTGGAAATGAATGACATTTGATGGTCACAAAATGACCCTAGATAAAAAAAAATGTGGACCGTGCAACGTTTATTTAGATTTCATGGACATTTCCATTACAAAGAAATTCCAGTAGGCCTATAGCACATAATCTATGTATAAATAAAATATATTTGAGGGCCACAAAATGATATTTACCCTTTAAATGTCTATTATCTGCTTAAGTAGGCCACTCTAGGCGTTTTGGTAGGTCACAAGGCCCAATTTCAATGAACAATGTGAAATAAACAACAAATTCCGTTACAATTGACATTCTAATATATGAATGACCTTTGAAGGTCCCGAAATGACCTTTATCTTCAAAATAAAAAATGCCGACAGTCGCGCGACTGAGTTTTTCTAAAAAGAGTAGGATATTTTAAGCATTTTGATAGGTTACATGACACATTTTACATGAAAAGCTTGAAATTTACAACAAATTCCTGATTGACTTTATGAATGACACTTGAAGGTCACGAAATGACCTTTGCCTTAAAAATAAAAGGTGCCGACAGAGTTTTTCTAAAAGAGTGGGATATTTTAGGCATTTTGCTGAGTTACATGACACAATTTACATGAAAAACGTGATATTTACAACAAATTCCTTTTAAATTGACCTTATGAATGACATTTGAAGGTCACATAATGACCTTTACCTTGAAAATAAAAAAAAACCGACATAGTTTTTTCTGAAAGAGTATGATATTTTAATCATTTTGATAAGTTACATGCCACACTTCACATGACAGACGTGTAATTTACAACCAATTCCGTTTTAATTCACCTTATGTATTTATGAATGAGTTTTGAAGGTCACAAAATGACCTTCACTCTAAAAAGAAAATAAATCGCTGCATTTGTTCTGCTGAAGTAGGCTATTCTATGCGTTTTGATAGGTCACACAACCCATTTTACACGACAAATGTGAAATTTACAACAAATTACGTCACAATTGACCTTGTATTATATTATTGACATTTGAAGGTCACGAAATGACCTTTACCCTCAAAATAAAAAAATGCCGACAAGATTTTTCTGAAAGAGTAGACCATATGGAATATTTCTAGCACTGGTGGCAAAAATTACCATTACGATCCAAGTGACCTCAATTTCATTACATAGCCCACTGCACTACTTTCTTTATGCTTTCATACCGTTGATTATGATAAAAGATGGAAACTCATTTGTACATACAATAACAATAAGCATAAGTATGCATGCTCAGTAGCTTGTTGTTATACTTGTTGTTATAGGCCTATACATAAACACATATTTCAATAATTTAAATACTCAAATTATCTACATAAACGAAAATGAACATACATTTCTGAATATTATAAAATAAGAACAGAATGGGGTAATAATATATAATATACATAATATATAGAAATGTCTACACGTGTGAATATAATAGGCAATAAGGAAATATAATGAATGTTCATTTGTCCTATGGTTTCTTATTTTGTAATATGTATTAAGGCCTGTTTGCTTATCAGGACCGGCATACGTCCGGTATCCTATTAAATTTATTTTACCTGAGTTTGTGGGTCAATGTATCGTGTTATCTGGTATTTCTGATGCTGGGATGTTAAAATGTCACCAGCATAATGCGGCCGTCAGAAAATGTGTGTAGAATGACCCAATGCTGTTTCAATGACGGGCCAGCGTCGAGAACTGTGGGTCAACATTGAAACAGCATTGGTTGAATTCCACGTGTTTGCGCAAAGTATACAACAGATCCGGTGATAGATTAGTGTTGGGCCAGCGTCGTAGACCTGGTATAGCAGGGCACTATAAAGTCATATATGACATAAAAAAATTAGGGCACGTCAAGGGTTCGAACCCAGGACGGTCACCCCTAAAAATATTAGTGAGGATCTAAGTTGGTTGCTTAACACTCAGTACGATTAGTCGCATTCGGCCTTAGGCCACTATGTTTTTTTTCTCTGTTTTAGATGAGCGCGCGCATTAGATTTAGGCAGCGCATTACTAAAAAAAAACATGTTTTTTTTCTGCCCAGCGCGCGCATTTAGATTGTTGCCGATTTCGGAGAAAAAACAGTCAATTTGGGAGATGAAAATAAAACATTTAGAAAAAAACAAGTTAATTTTGAGAGAGAAAAAATATTTTTTTCAGCTATGCTTTTTTGGCTTGTTTTTTTCGTCGCCCTCATTAACTTTTCTTAAAATAGGTCAAAAGTATTTTCGATTTCGTCGCCCTCATTAACTTTTCCAAAAATATGACCAATGTTTTTTTTATTTGATCCCTCATTACGTTTTCCAAAAATATGTTCAATGTTTTTTTTTCTTAAATGTTTTTTTACCACCCTCCCTCATTAGATTTTGGATTTTTTCTGATCTAAAACAGAGAAATTAAACAAAGTGGCCTTAAGGATTATGATGTGGGTGGCAGGATGCTTCACGAATGAGTATAACCCTCAGTGGTACCTTCTGGGCAGTGCTAGGGAGCCACGGGTTTACATCCAGCCTGAAGAACCTGGTTCCCGCCCCTTGTTTAGTTAGTCCACAACTAACTAACTAACTAACTAACTAACTAACTAACTAACTAACTAACTAACTAACTAACTAACTAACTAACTAACTAACTAACTAACTAAAATACATATATAGGAATGTATACACATGTGAATATAATAGGCAATAAGAAAATATAAATGATTGTTCATTTGTCCTATGTTTTCTTATTTTGTAATATGTATTAAGGCATGTTTGTTTATTATGACAGTGCAATATAACGTTTCAGGTCCTTGGGTTAAGTATTTTTTTCTTTAACAAGAGTTCAGAAAAAAATCGCGATTATATTTGTGGTTAGGAGCTTGAATGATTTTGGTTGGAATAATGTTGGCCCAGCGTCGCAGACAGTGGCCCAGCATTACATCAGTAATGGGCCAATGTATTGTGTTACCTGGTGTTGAAGTGTCACCAGCATAATGCAGCCGTCAGACAATATGGTACAATAACCCAATGCTGTTTCAATGATGGGCCAGTGTCGAGAACTGTGGGTCAACATTGAAATAGCATACATGTCGAGGATATATTTGAAATTGTCTCCTTGGTTCTTTCCTTAATTCTATCCTGGTCATTTAGGATTATGACCCATGGGTAAGACCAATACACTGATGTTTTGTTTTTACCACTCAAACAGACTAAAGTAGGGCATCGGGGTTTGGGAGCTGTTCTAGTTTTACTTATACTAGGGCATCCATTATTCAACTGTCATTCACGATCAAAAGTATGTTTGTTTAATATATAAAAAGGTACCAAGCAGTGATAGACCACCTTGTCGGCTATATACTGTAATACAGAAAAGTGTGGTGGTGAAATAATCTGAAAGTAAGTGTGCTTATATACAGGGATCAACATGTGAACTGATGTGAAAAACTTCAGTGAAAACAAAACGTGATTTGTCGACTGCATCCCACACATATCTAGGTACTTCTTTTTAATCAGGCTTAGCCTAGTGGGATTGTGCTATGATTGTTTGTCACCATGTAAAATTAACTATTGGAAACAACAAAAAGCTGCACTAATATTCTATTGTATATTCAGTAACAATGCAATTATCGAGTTCATTGATTGATATTCTAAAACATATATGACGAGACGCAATAGAAGCAACCGATTACCGCATGTAGTTTTTTTGCTATTCGAGTATGGGGCTAATACCATACTTATATTTTAAATTTAATGGCAACAATTTATTTATATTATCTTGATAATATGGTATACACGATATGTTATTTGAAAAAATTGAGCTTCCAAATAACTTGTATTCATCCTATCCGTCCGTAGTTGAAGTATTTCAACCCCAATAGTGATGATCAGTAAATTAAGGTAAATTAACTTTCACTTCTACGTTTTGTGGAAAAATAAACAATGTTTTTACTTTATTTTGTAAGAAAATAGTTGGTATTATACTTTGTTATTTTTGTGTTTATCAAATTTTGATGCCAACGCGTAAACCAGGTACGGGTCCAGCCGTTTTTAAATGGCCGCCCATTTAAAAACCACCGTGCGTTTATAAGCACTCGCAGCGCACTTCCGGCGAGTGTTTATAAACACCCGTGCGTTTATAAACGGTCGGCCTCATTCACTTATATACTGACGTGCAAGCCCAAAAGGCAGTATCAGCTTACTCGTTAAGTAAGCAAATACTTCCTCTTGGCTTTTTACGGCAGAATAGCAAAGGGACCAGCCCCATAAAATGACGAATTACAGTGCATAACTTCATGTGAATTGGCAATATGAAGAGGCAGTTTAGTTAAATATATAATAATCTACATTTTAGTCGTTTTTGTAAGGTAAATTTCCGCAGAACTTACCTAGGAAGTGGGATAAATTACAGAGCTACTGGATTGTATATAGGTTTTTGTGCACTAAATCGTGTGTACAAAAAAGATGCCACATATAATATATAAATGCCGCATGCAATTTGACCATCACTATATCCACCACCTCATTGTATTAGCAGAGTGTACCCCAACGTATACATTTTTTAGCAGTGACACTTTAACGAGGTGGGGTTCTGTGGTCAGAAAATCTATTTTTCACGATTTTTACCAAATAAAGCATCGTATTTCACAAATTCTGCTTCTCAAGCTCATTACTAAGTAGTGATGTGTTGTGTCAATTTATACACTATACCAAACCTGTTATAATTAGGAGAAAATAGCTGATTTTATGGAATAAAATATACAGCTAACCAGTCATATTGGCCGACCGTTTATAAATGCACGGGTGTTTATAAACACTTGTCGGAAGTGCGTTGCGAGTGCTTATAAAAGCCCGATGATTTTTAAATGGGCGGCCATTTAAAAACGGCTGGACCCGACCCTGGAAACTACTACATATGGTAATATAGATAATAGTATATGATTGTGAAAACAAATATTGCAAGCCTCATGTTCTACTAGTTGACCTGTGGTGGCCATTTTGAATTTTGATAGCATCTTTAAAAACTCATTTGCACATGGCTATGTTCCTACGAATGTGATTTATTTATTTATGTTTAATTTGACCATTTCATTTTTTGCTCCACGAAAAAGCGTGACGGGCAAGTGATAGACCTCCTTCTCTTATTTAGTTGTTACGGGGTGTTTATGATGGAATTACCCTAGGGGGAATTAATTACCGAAAAATATAGATCAAAATTTGCGACGTAACATACCGCTCCAAAAGACTAATATGAGACAGACGAGGTTGAATTGACGGTAATGAAAAGAACAAAACAATTCACATTCAATGACCTTTTATTTTCATGAAGCATATAAACAGTACAATGTGGTGGATACGATGAAACACTTTAGTATCTTCAACAGTCCGGAATATGAAAAGAGAAGCAAACTTTAATACATGGAAAATATGTGTCAAATATCAATAAACGTTCGAGTTTGACAATTACTCAAAATGCCTTGTTAACGCAGATAATATTCTCATAAAATAGTATCTCAAACCATTCCAAAGATAAATTTAAATAATCCTATGCTGAACAATGCGAAAGAGAATCAGTTACTTATCTCACAAAAATGTACCAACATTACTCTACTATATGAAACAACAATATCACACTCTCGTTAACAATAATATAATTATGTCAATCACACATCAGTCTTTCATCAGCACACAGAACAAAATCATAAAAACAATAATACCCAAACCCCAGCTACCTGGAAAATAGACAGAAGATTAGTGATCATCGTGGTGAGGTTTACACAGTAAAATCTAGAAAACACTCACCACGATATTTCAGTCTCCTTCGTCTATCCTCCAGGTCGCAGAGCGCGATGATCAAATTGACTAACGACGTGAGTGCCCCACGTTACCTCAGGAGTAGTCACACTCACGCCGAAGAACCGAAACAGAAAAGTGCTGCCTCATAACACCGACATGATCATACTTCCTGAGTTGGGCGGGGGCCCTAGGGCAGTGGTTAGCACTGCTGCCTTTGACGCCAGAGTTCGGGGCTCGGTTGCCGGTCTCGGCGGTTTGAAAGAAACAAAAAATGTTTCTTCCCCATCCACGTGTGAAAGTCAGTATTGTGGGGAACCTCCGTGACCGAGAGGTAGCGTGCTCGGCCTCAGATCACCAGGACTCGAATTTCGAATCCTGTGTCTAGAGGATAGTGTCATTTCGATCATCTCACCATCCTCAGGAGGTTCTCCTGGCCCAGTTTAGCCTATATGTGCACAAAGGTGGCCTAAAGCCCGATTCATTTCATTTTTACTTTAATCATACTTCACTGCTGCTGCAAGTAGGCCTTCTGCACGCAGGCATATATCTATGCTGGCATTACTATTGGCGTTGGGACAATATTGGCCCAACACATATTTACACTTCATATGGTAAACCAAAATAAAATACAGTGATCTCATACCGTAAGCTCAGTACAAGTACAGTAAATGTATTATATTAACCCCTTTGGTACAAAATCTCGCAACATAGTACAAATGGAAAAAACGACAAAAAAACTAAACAATTTTATAACCCTCCTTGAATATGTTTACGATTATATAAACAATTAAATAAACTGTACCCTATGCCTGGAAAATCTGTCAAAATATATAGAATAATGAACAAAATTGGTTGAATTAAGAAATGGCTGACAAAATCCAAGATAGCCACGTAAATCCAAAATGGCCAACAATTGCACGGATTCATTCATTCATCCATTGATATATTTATACTTTAAAGGGACTGGCCCAGGCTAAAATCATCAAAAAATCGGTGATTTTATTTTGGCTTCTTAATATGACCATATTATGTAAACATGTCCATAGACTAAAACTGCAAAAGTTTTTAATTTTTTGTGCTGCGCATTTACCAGCTAGGCTGGATATAGAAACGAAATTCCTGATTTCTAATTATTGACAACCATGTCAAAATTAGAAATACGGGAATTTCGTCTCTATATCTAGTCTAACTGGTCAATGCGCAGCACAAACATAAAAACACTTTTGCAGCTCTAGTCTATGAACATGTTTACATCATATGGTCATATTAGGAAGCCAAAAAAAATCACCAATTTTTTTATGATTTTAGCCTGGGCCAGTCCCTTTAATTAGAACACGTATATAATAGCGCCTTTAAAATCGCAATGTATAATAGGACAGAGCTAAGATACAGTGAGACGATATCAAAACATATGAGAAGCAGGTTGTCAATACTGAATGAAATTAATTATTAACAACTCCTTGTATTCTTCTCCTGAAATTATTATATGAAAAAAAAACAGTTGGCATGCTGTAGATTTTTATATGGTCATCTCGACCAATACGTGCTCTGAGGGTTACAAATTATATTGTATGGTTTAATGTGAACTAGTGACTCCGTACCATGATCTCCAACATGCAACAGTCAAAACACCTCCTCAAAAAGGTGCCCTTGTGGGGATATATTGAAGTATTCCTAATTGTCCATACTACACGGCGAATAAAATGAAATGAAACTTTGTGCACATATAGGCTAAACTAGGCCAAGAGAACCACCTGCCGATGGTGAGATGTATGAGATGACACTGCCCTCCAGAAACTAGATTTGAAATTCGAGCCCTGAAGGTCTGAAGCCGCGCACGCTTCATCACCTAGTATCTATTTATTAAAAACAGAACAATTCAATGATTGATTTGATTTGATTTAATTTGGTTTATTTGATAGGCCATGGCCCTTTCAAAGACACAATACATACAAACATTTTATACAATAGTTTACAAATAATACCTTAATTCACATATGTCTGATTATTGTCGAATATACAATTTTCTCTTCTCTGGAATGCGTGATATATATATAAACTAACACCTTGGATTAAACAATGATCTTCAGTGGCTAATAAATTTTGAAAAGTTTCTTCTGTTGGTGGACTGCCAAATGTGAGCAAGTATTATAATTTGAGGTCGTGATATACATTGTAATAGAAAATGTAGTTCATCTTCTTCTTCCTCTATACAAAGAGGACATATAAATTATTCGTCAACTAAAAATCGACATTTATTGGTGAAGATATTACTCATCCCCATTCTAAAACTGGCTAAAAAAATTCGATGACTCTTAATATTCACAACACTGATATATATTTCTTTATAACGAAAAGGTTTAAATGATTTGTAGACATCAAATCTTCTACTACTTTGTATTGTTTCAATCCATTTTTGATTGCTAAAATAAATAAACTTTTCCTTTAAAACCTCTATAAATTGATGTTCATTTCCGACTGTTTGAGTTTGCCAAGTTTCCTGAAGGTTACAATAAAATAAACCATTTTTTATCCAATCCAATGATGAAATGAATGACGACGTGAGAGTGGGGTAGTGATAGTGCATGTTGGGTTATTAAGTGTGTTTCCCTTCGCTCACCCGATAAGGAGTTCTGGGATTTAACCGAGATGGCCGGAGACTTGGGATTCACAATTTCCTGCTTAAAGGTCATGGCCTTTGACTTTGCTCCATTATCCTCTAATAGGTCAGGGTGACTCAGCTTATTCCACATGAGAGAGCTGAGGTCAAACCCTCTATTTCTTGTAGTCTAAGGGCTTACCATGACCATATCAGTGTCTGAGCACTGATGCAAGAGCTCTATTAGCTCTGCTGCTGAGCGGAGGAATCAGGGTACACCACTGGCAAACCGCCAGACTGGTGGAGGTAGATTCTGTACCATTCCGTTCAACATGCCTCAGAGGTAATAACTCCCTTATCACCTGCAGGTGGAGACGAGATGACATTTTATAAAGGGTGGGAGCGGGGAAGGCCACCTGCTCTACAAGTCATGTAGTTAGTCATATCTGCAGCAGCCAACAACAACGTAGGGGCCAACAGAGTAGTTGTGTGTAAGACAGATACACCGATACTGAGTCGTAACATATCTTATTTCAAACCTTATGTGCCACAATCAAACAAAATAATGGTGTAATAATTGGGAAAAACTTGTGATATTTGACGGGGTAGCGTGAGAACTTGTTGTACTTTTTTTTTAAATCGTTGCTGATGTCAATCACAATACAAGTACAAATATTTTACATTCGTCAAAAATCGACGCGTACATACTTAAATATCTACCACGTCGTTATCTACATTTTTCCTTGATAAAAGTGCCTCAGTTGGTTTCCTTGTCGTATTCTGGTCATTTTGATATGTCATGTGATATGGTTTACATGAAAACTATTAATTGTATGTATGACGTTTAGTTGTAATCAGGTGTAACTCACGGTAGGTGGGTTTGAGGTGCTCTGACAGTCATTCATCCAAGAATTTTAAAAAATTAAACACCCTGTACTGGTTGTAGGAGATACAGAGCAAGAAGAAAATCGGTGTCCACGAAAATCCCTTTGGGGGGAGGGGGTCTACAGTGGGCCCATGGACTATAGAGTTGCAACTGAGATGACTTTGTATGTGCAAGGTGGCCAATAATATTGGAATTTTGACATCATCTCCTTCATGTGAAAGATTGTAAATAAGAATAGGATTGCAGAGCTTGTTAACAGAACTACAATTTCATGTTTCGTATTATTTTGTATTTCAGATGCATATCAGATATGTATTCATGCGATATATACTGTACCTATAATCGATACGATTTTAACTAGAAGAGTGTAGTTTTTTTGTAAAAAAAACCCTGGATATATCTCCCCTCCAGCAGCGTAACCATGAAGGTTGATAGCTAATAGATGCAGTGTCAATGGCTTTTGTAATTAATGTTACTAAATGGCTCCTGTGGACAGTAGAGACTATGTATTTTGATGTGGTGGAACCCGTTTATTATATATCTACAGCATCTTCCCCCGCAAGGTTCGCTACTCCTGAGGCCTCGCTGTGTCAAGACTTGCTGCAGGGAAGATGACCTACAAAATTGTCTTCGGGCTCAATCAGCTGGGCAACAGTCTTAATATCTTTACACCCGGTGATGTGCAAAACACAAATGTGGCCTGTCAACACACCCAGCAAACACGAGACGTTGACCCAATGCTGGTCCAATTCTGGCCCACCGTTTGCGATGCTGGCTCAGCATAAAACCAGCACTGGTTCAACGTCTTGTGTTTGCTGGGCTGCGGGTCTGGCAGTGCAAACCGACACCGACCCAATGTCAGGTAAATGTTGGGCCGGCGTTGCCGGAGATGGCCGGTACCATTCAACCGTAGTCAGTAGGATTACTTCATGCTGGCTGTACTACCGGCACGATGCTTTGAACCAAAGCTGGGTCGTCTGTGACGCTGGCCCACATTCAGCGTGGCGTCAAACACGACACGGTAACCCAATACTGGGCTAATGTTGGCTCAGCGTCGTAGACGATGAGCCAACAATAGCCCGGCATTGGGTCAACGTATCGCGTTTGACCACCTGCACAACAGACGGAGAGAACACACAGACACAAAACTGATCAGACAAACTATGAGCAGTGAGAGGTAAAGCAATATGTCTCCACCTCTATACAGAGGAGACATAATTATCATACAGATAATCGTACATATTTTAGCGATTTTGTTCATGCCGGTTCTAGTTTGAATACCACAACCACACAGGTTGTGTATAGCATGTGATGCAGCAACCAGTACAAATAACCATTTGTATTATATCACAACATATAGCATAATGTATGTCTGTGTTGTCAGGCCATTAGCACATAAGTGATCAATTTGTATGTTTAGCGGCTAGTCACACATGCTCACTGTTATCTGTCACAAAATATGTGAGAACACATCCACTGGGTGCAAAAGTTATGATGTAGTCGGTATGCACGGTATTTTGGTATGTTATCATGTTATCTGGTTATGTATACATTTGTGTAATAAAAAATATTATTTGATATTCTAGGTTTAAATATGGCCGAAATTATTTGCTGTTATTTTTATGTTTATTTCAGACATACCTTTCAACCAACCGATCCAAATTTAGATATTTTTATTAAAACATTTATTACCAGCTTTTTAATAATTTGTTGGATAAAAAGTGATATCAATCAGCAGGATTTCAAAATCGCTGACCTTGTTAAGTCTGAATAATTTTCAAGTTCAATACGCCATGGTAAGAGGTACGTACACGTATATAGCAATACAATCAGGCTAAATTTGTTTTGCTTTAATTATTGTTTAAGGTGAACCAAGTAAAAGTTTAAATTCAAATGCATATCATCTTTGACTAGCTCATTATCAGATTATCGACATATGGTATACCCTATGCTAAAATGTCTATTTTATACAGGAGTCAACAAAAGTAGATACAATTTCAACTGCAATGCAAGATTGCATTAATTTCTAATGCATGCTTAGTTTTTGAATCCTCACTAATGGCAAGCATATACGTAGCACACATAAGTAGAACATATCGTGACCATGCAATAAAACGTTATTTATAAATTTAAGACAATATGCTCATTGTAGATAGTATTATCATGATCATGATATTACCATGCTTTTCAGATTGTATACTATACTTACAACATGATTAAGAATTTAAAGGTACCATGCCAGTACCTCTTTGCTCAGCTATGGACATACTTTGCAGCTTTAACATGTTTAACTCAATACAAAAAATAATGAAAACTATTTTAACAATGTAAATCTTTTCAGGAGATAGTGAACCAAAATAGCAAAGAGTTGCCATAGCGATTTCTCTTTCACGCTATGTATCATAACTGAAAATGGGACAAGCTAGACTACTTTTGACAAACGTAAGTTAAATAATGTAGTTTTACACTGTAATAATGTATGTTCTGCTTTGTGTAAACAGCATGTGTCTTTTAGTAATTATAATGGAGATTATACTAGGTGCGTTTTTTAGTGATGCATGATGTAAGCAATCAACTTACTTTGTATGCTAACATTGAGTGCTAACATTATTTATACTTGTCAAAATACAGTTTGACATGCTCGTTCAACAATCAACAGTATTTCACCGGTATATACGTTTTTTTTAAATCTGACCTGGACATAACTTTGATTTTAAAGGTGTGGTCAACTGTCAAAATTCGCGGGACAACGGTCCCCAGAAAGCAATAGTGCCCCTGGGTAGTCCAAGGCCCTATTCCATAATAATACTAAATATGCGCTTCATACCCAAAGCCTCATTAAGAGCAAGTTCTCAAATCACAGCAAGTTCATATATACGTGAGCAACATCTACGAGTTAATAATTCAAAGCCCTTGGCCCTTGCCTCTACTTCGTCGCTGGCTTGCAAACAAACTGACTGTATTACTGCGGGGATGTGAAAACTGCTTGACCCCAAGCTTGTATTGACACCCAGTAAACACAAAACATTTGTATGACTGATTTGTATGTTGGACCAACGTCGAAGATGTTGGGCCGACGATGTATAAATGTTATACAAATGTATTGTGTTTGCTGGGCAGGAGGACTTTCTCTCAAACATTGTACATTTATTCAATGTTGGTTCAATGTTGGGCCAGCGTCGCAGACGTTGGCCTAGCATTAAAACATCATTCGATCAATGTCTCGTTTAAGTAGTATCTTGTAATCAGTTCAGTGGCTATAATAATGCCGTCAATCTGTACTCAATAGGCTACTGTTGGCCTACACTTGACCGTCCCAGGCATGCGCATTTTGCAGTTGAGTGATTCTTTAACATGCCAGTAAACACAAAATATTTGTAAAGCATTTGTACATTGTTGGACCAACGTCAAATACGATGGCCGATTTTGTAAAAATGTTATTCAATTTTGTGGTGTTTATTGGGATGGTTTACTTGCAGCGGAAATTAATTTTGAAACACATAAAAGTCGACTATCATGATCATATGTGTGTGCAAATATACTGTAGATCTGGTAATATGTGGGAGGTTTTTTTTCCAATAATAAAAACGTGACGACCACCTTGGATTTGTGAGCTTCAAATAGAACAAATTATCTCAACCTTAAAAAAGAATTTACCCATGCAAAAATCACATGGAACCAAAAATTATACATACCTATGTGATAAATCAATGGAAAGTCATTTTTAATACATTTTGGGTGACATTTTGAAGTTAAAGCTTGAAGAAATTCCGCCCAGACTTTTGCTAGAGGTATGGGGGCTATTTTTTCTCAATTGATTGTTGAAGCCAAATGAATCATGATTAGCCCATTTCGCACTCTATCCTATACGCTTCATTGTACAATTCTATTTAGTCGTTTCAGATATTCGTACGAAAAAATACATACTGGATCGTATGGTACTGTGAAATGGGCTGAAAAGCTCGGGCTTGTGGTGACTTTTGCTGAGATGAGCCCATCTCACCTTCCCAGCGGAGTCTGTGTGCATATGATATGATTTAACTTATATGCTAAGCATTTAATGGGACCTACATACGTATTTTGATAGTATTTATTATGCGACCATGACACAATTGACAAAGAAAAACCCTTTCATAACAAAATGACATAAAGTACCCATGATAATTATATGATATTTACGTTGAATATAATATGTATGTCCTTCAAACGAATTTTTTATGAGTTTTAAAAGTTCTAAGAACAATAATGCCGGGGTCAGATATGATCTCATGTAGGCTATGCCCAATAAATAAAATAATTAATGCAAACTTGTATAAGTTACTTAGGCATTCCAATCTAAAACACATCATAACTATTTTGTATTCTTTTTAACCCTTTAACCGTCAAATTATTCAATTTGAATTTTCACTCACTTGAAGTTGTGTCTCGCTGACGCGATCCACAACTTCAAATGAGTGAAAATTATTCAGATCTGACAAAATGGAAGTGAACTGTTTTCAAATATTGCTGATCGATGTCACATTTTATCTTTAACATGTTTAAAGGGTGGTACTTAATGTGCTAATAAAAAATGAAAACCCGAATATCTGCGGCACCGGCGGTTAAAGGGTTAAAGTTTTGTAACTTAGCGGAACCTCTCCTCCCAAACAAGACAACCAGTAGAGCCGATGCATTGATCTTTATTCAATTAGTTGTCAGGGCATCGTCCAAATAGTGCGGTGCTTAAATATTAAGACCGTGCAGTGCTTCATACATGACAAGTGCGTTGACTCCGCAAGCTGTCACCTAGCCTACCTCATTACGAGTGTCGTGGTCAGAACCGTGGGCTCAGTGGCTCTGACCACAACCAATTATCTGTGAAAGTCTAAACAACAATAACAATTTCAGCCTATCAAGCAGCGCCACCAGCGGACCTTGTTCCAACGCTGGCTCAACGTCCTCGAGTCCGCACGACAGCGAGACAGGGTCGGTCAATCAGAGAGGTGCGTCAAACACGGCATAGTGCTGGCCCAATATCCAGCATCCCTCAAATAACTAGATCTACCAGAAGGTATCTGGGATACCAACACAATGTTGGATTCAATCATGTTGCCATCATTAAAACAGCATCGGTTAATTTTTTGTGTTTTGTATGTAACCAGGTAACAAAGTGTTTGTTACGGCTGGGCTGTTCTTTATTTTAATTATTTTATCGTGAAATGTATACCAATATGGTACGCATCAAAATGATAAAACAATAGGGCTCTACATGCTTAACCCTTTAGGTCTTCACGATGCATTAAAGCATCATTTTACATCTCTGAAAAACAGTCTTAATTTTCCTACAACTTCGGTTTTTAGAACGAAATTTCCATAAAACTAACTTACCAATACACGGCAATTTTCTTTAATTTTTAAACAACATCCAGTCATTTTCATCCACTACAAGTCGAGAATTGCGACAGCAATTCGCGGCTTGTAGTGGATGAAAATGACAATGGTAAGTTCAGGCTTCAAAGGGTTAACGACGCATGTAGTTGTTCTCTACACTGAAATGTATGGTTTGTTCAACTTCAAAAAAAAAACATTAAATACATGGTGTTCATTATGTGACAATCATAGCGTGTGAAGCAGCTTCTCCTGTTCGGAGCGCATGGTAATCATGGTAATCATGATAATTAAATTATAGTTTCATAATAGAGTGAGTGTTCATTCTCTGAGGTTTTTGGACAATGGAAAGTTCGCGCTGAGTATAATCATATGATATTGTGGGAAAATAAAATGAAATAAATAACGACACCTTTGTACACACATAGACTAAACTGGGCGGGAGGACTTTTTGATGATGGTGAGATGACACTGCCCTCCAGTCACAGTATTCAAAATTCGATCCCTGGCGTTCTGAGGCCGAGCAGGCTACCTCTCGGTCACAGAGGCTCCCCATAATATTGAATCTTAACGAGTGAGCGGGGACGAAACATTATTTTTTCTTTGAAACTTGAAGGCCAGAGTGAGGTTTGATCCCGCGATCTCCGACTTTCCAAGGAGGCAGTTAACCACTGCACCAGAGCCCCCACCTATGATATTGCGGGATTCCTGACAATAGAATGACAGCATAATCCGCATGCAAAATGAATAGTCAAGTACCCACGGTTTACATATATCATTGTCATAAATACTGCATAGTGAATTCCACCCATGATATTGACAAATAATGAAATCTAAATGATTTGAAAAGCAGAATTTCGTGACCCACACAAAACTGTATTATGTAAACGTATTATGGCCCATCAAATTTTTCGGAAAAGATATTGTTAAATACAAAATTCCAAATTATGTCAGATGTCATGTATATTTCGACATAATTGAAATGTCCTGCTTCGTAATGTTTTACAAAACCAAATGCTAACACCATACAATAATATATATATATATGAAAAAAATTGCTTTTCTACCACCTTAATTTAAATAACAACTGAATGACAGCGGTGATTGGCCGATCTCGTCATGTGACAGGCGGAACCTTTATTTCGATTGGTCGGGGTGGAATACTAGACTTGGTGCGAAACGGGCATGTACTGACTTCCGCAAGTGGTCAGTTTATTGAGACCTAACTACAAAATTGAGCAAACAATGCTGTACATTTATATTCATTCCAATTGGTGTCTCAGTCGATTTGTAGCATATGAATTTAAATTACTGTGCGAAATAACTTGCCAATTTAACTGCAAGAAAATCATCCATAATGGAGCTCTTTATTAGCATAATATGCTGTTGGTTGAATACTGTAAAGTAGCTCTGTTTGTTATCAAAATAAAAATGGACAAAATGCAAACACGATATACCCAATAATCTACTTCTTTGCAGATTGTGATAATCCTGTTAGTTTTGTGGATAGTGAGTCGATCAACAAAAGTGGACATAACGGAGATCACTTCACCACAAAAGATCAACACTTATCGCAGTATGTACGGTACTTTATGTAAATAATGGAACTGAGTAGACCTACACTAAGCCACCCCTGACGGATTGAATACAAAAAAAACAATAAGATCAGCTTAGCATCGTCCGCTACTCCGTTGTTTTACAAATACACAGACAGCACAGAACATTGAAATAATGTTGGTATAATGTCGGTCCACAGTCAGCTATACTCACCCAACATTGAGCCAATAATAATTCAACGTCTCGTGTTTGCTGGGTAGAGGGTAGAATACCATACTGAGGCCCAGTAATTTAAAAAGGTCGTAATTTCTACGATACATGTAAATCAACTATATTCCATAGCAACAATAAAAATGTTTAATACATTTATAATATAGTCTGATATTTCTTGTTTGATATTTTTTAATTGCTGGGAATGTCTAAATCACATCCATAGATAATTTACCCTTTAACCGCCAAATTATTTAATTATGATTTTCGCCCACTTGAAGTTGTTTTTCGCTCGTTTCTCAAGTGATTGAAAATCATTCAGATTTGACAAAATGGAGGTCAACGATTTTGTGAAATCGTGTCGTTTTATGTCACGTTTAATCCATCCATAACATGTGCAAAAGCTGGTACTTAATGTGTTAATAAAAAATTAAGAAACAAATATAATAGGGAACGGCGGCTATAGGGTTAACAAAGTTGGTGGTCTTGGTGGGGGCTGCATGTAGAGTGCGCGTAATTGCTTGACTGCCCTATTCTGTATTAAAATACAACAGTGACGTGAGTCTATTGTTAAAACAGTAGATTCGGATCTACGAATTCACTGCTATTTTGTACTGGTCAGGTCGGGCACAATATACGGGTTTAACGGTAACACTGTATGTCTGATTTTATGGTTTAATAGCCATACTGGGAATGAAATCGAGATTTTCTATATCAAATCTTGGAACATCTGCACATATTCTGTGTAGTTTAAGTCGAACAAAAAACTCAATTGCAATAGATTCGTAGATCTGAATGTACGAGGCGCGAATCTCGTTCTTTCTCCTGTCCTGCTGTATTGTTTGTTACTGTATTTCGTCATTTCTATTTGGGGTTGCTAACGAAATCCCCGTCTTAAAATAACGACACATATATTTCATTTTGAAAAATAAACATTACCAAAATTAACCTAACAGATTAAATTATCGTCATCTAATACGAAATATCCCATTGATTTCAGTGACATATCTTTCGATTTAAAATCTCCTTGAAAAGGTATACAGGCCAGGATGCTGACAAGCGCTGGCAAGCCGGAGCCAACTATGATATATACACATAATTGTACTGCCTTCTAGCATACCAAGACACACTAACTAGATTCGCCTCTGTCATGGCTTCAGATTAAATGGGTTAAGGTTGCCGAGTATCGCAGTATTCTATGCCATGTGAATTGTCTGTTCATATTATATCACATAATAAAATCAGTTAGTTACATTATGTCTTTATCAGTCTATATCATTGCCCGTTATTATTCTTATTATATTCAAGACGATCTAATATATGGTTAGATTTTATTGCAGCATCAGGAAAAACGTATTTTACAGTAAAAATTGATGAAGTTTGTAAGCGCATGCAGAATAGAGAGTATGTTATACCAGCCCCTGAAACGGCCAATTCTAGCACCCTGAGAGCTGTGGTTGATCATTATCATAAGGTGGTGTACTGTGAAATTCCTAAAGTTGCGAGTACAAGCTGGGCAAAACTGTTTAAGAAATTGGCAGCAAAGGAAATGGACAGTCGGAAACAATGGTTTGCTGAACACCCATATCCTTGGATGACATTCAAAGTGAACAGCAGATACCGGTATGTTTTTAAATTATCTTGTTCCACAAAATCTAGTTCACATAACGTATGGACGGAATTTCCATGGCATAATGTTTCTTCTCCTTAATGCATTCTTCTTAACTTGAGATAAATGTATTGATTATCTTTGCAACATATACATTCCCATTTTATAGTTTATAGCTAATCTATATTTGATTGTGTATTGAGGATTTTATATTTTGAGTTACATGTTATATCCAGTTATCTTTCACATCTTGGCTTCCACTATTTGTCGACCGGCTATGAGGCACATCGAGAGGAGAAGAAAGGTTTGCCAGATCCCAGGGAGGCATATTATAAGTTTGCTGTTGTTAGGCATCCTTTAGAAAGACTGGCATCTGCATTCTTTCAAAAAGTGTCAGCAATAAGACCACACGATACTAAACACGCTGAGGAGGATGGACCCCTGCTAGAAGGAAGTTACATTATTAAAGACATCAAGGTAATGTTTGCTTGTGGGAAATACTCAAATACATTGCAGTCATATATAAAATACCAACAATGCGCCAAATAAAACTAGATAATTATTATCCCTTAGAGTTCTAAAAATACTATTTTACCCACGTGGAGTTGTGTCTCGCTACCGTGATCGACCGTGCCAATTATAGCACTGACAGACCACTGGAGTCTATGACATAATCGTTGTAAAGGCCCAATAAACGACATGCTGATGTCAAAGCAATCGCGGATGATCTGTAAAGCAACGGCGTCTTCCATTTATGTCATAGCAATGTGCACATGTTATTAATTATATTTATGATACTGATACTGAACTGCACATGTAAGCGGCGGCAACGAGAAAAACTGAACACACTCAGTGTGGATGCTCTTTGAGCGTTGGCTTAGATATGTTAAAAGTGACATATCACCCCTTATATAGTATGAATAAATTTGTGACAAATAAATCAAAGTTGTCACAAGATGGGGCACAAGTGTTTCCATATATGGGGTGATTGGCTATCATGTGACCCTCTGAGAGAGTCACATGATAGCCAATCACTGCATATATGGGGCGCTTGGCTATCATGTGACCTTCTCATGATAGCCAATCACCCCATATAAGGACATAATTATTCATACCATATAAGGGGTGATAGAACACCTTTAAAATCGGACCCTCCACATCCCAGATGTGATCCGCTGGCGAGTTTCTGAACGATTTGGTTCTGTAAAAGAAGGTCAGAATAAGGATGGGCGGCTACTGTATGTGTGCATATATTTTACATTGTGATTGTTATTGTGCCTGCATATACTCCCTCAGGACTTTGTTGGCAGGACGGATGCCATGGGACACAATGATGTTACATTTGAAGAATTTCTTAAATACGTTGTGAGTTCAATCAAATGTCCACATGTGCTGGTATTTAAACTTTTCAGCGCGGAAAGCGACTTTAGACGTCAAAAGCTGACGTCCATACACGTCAGATTTTGACGCTTAAGATCGATCCCCGCACTGAAAGAGTAAAAATAATGGTCGTCGACCCATAACATAAGTATTCAAATGAAGCGGAACGAGCAAACTAAGACATTGCGTATGATTTCAAATGGACAATAACCCTTTGGTCTCTATTATATGGTTTGTAAACAAACATATCAGCGTTTTAAGGGCTGATTGTGAATGGTGCCTACTGTTATGCATATTAACATTTTTCTTGTCCGATTGTATAAACAATGTAGATATATAAAGGCTCTTCACATGCTCATCCTTCACAACGCTGAATCATTTTTGTTTAAACCATGGAGACCAATGTGTTTTTTTCAATTTGAAATCATTATGTATGCATATCTTAGTTAGCTCTTTTCGGTTCATTTGAATACCTATGCTATGGGTCTACGGCCATCATAATTAATTGAATTCTCACAGTGCAGGGACCGACTTTAGACGACAGAATCTGACGTCTGCAGACGTCAGATTCTGACGTCTAAAGACGGTCCCCGCACTTGTAGGGTTAAACTATTATATATTATATATTATATATTATATATTATACATTATATATTATATATTATATATTATATATTATATATTATATATTATATATTATATATTATATATTATATATTATATATTATATATTATATATTATATATTATATATTATATATAAGTAGCCAAGTTCTTAGTGGTTGTGTTTTAATTTCAAATAGTATGTGAAATCCATTGCGGAATGTTTCCCTTTTTGCAGGCCCAGCCGGACACAGAAATAAACGAAATTCATTTCAAGACATATCAGGTGATAAATCCATCTTTGTCACGAGGTCATATCATGCTTGTCGATAACCCATTCAACTATCATTGCTAATTATAGATGCAGTTTTCAATAAGAAACAACATGTTTTTAAATGTACATGCATGCAATATTATATTTTAGGCGTGTTAATTAGCGTTGTCGTTAATTAGCGTAATTATTATTAGAATCCGACAATGACCTACATTTTCTATTCCCATGCATTATTTTCTCTTTGTTTTCAGACAAATTGTGAGCCGTGCACGATGCACTTTGATCACATAGGTCATTTAGAGACGATACAAACTGACCTAAAGGAGATACTACCACATCTTAATGCCACTGAATTCAGTGATGACTTCCCTGCTATAAAATTAAGTGTAGAGGAAGCCGGTCAGAATTATAGATATACCCACATGTACACATCGCTACCTGATTCTGTATTACAACCTGTGTTTGATAAATATAGAGCAGACGCCGATATGTTTGGTTATAACTTTGAAAATTATATGTCTAGTAAAAAATAAGTATATATTGTGTCAGCCAGTTGTTGATAATTACCCAGCAAACACGGTACATTTATCAAATGCTGCCATGTCCTCTATGGTCTAGGTGAATGTTCAAATTCACCAACAGCATACAGTTCTGCAGCCATTTCGGCGCATGGAATTTATCGTACACACTGTCATCTCTGACATACCGGGTGCTCATTTACACCTGAGTCAATTGAAGCATGTGAGGGTAAAGTGTTTTGCCCATGGTCACAACATCAAAACAATTTCCCAATATTGAGAGGGGCGGAACATGATAGCTATCTGAAAATCTTGCACCAAGCCGGGTTCGAAACCGCACGGCGGACAACGACATTAACAGAGTCTCGCATACGATTGTCCCAATAATAATCATTCTATGCTATTTTTGTTTTGTACGCTCTGCTTTATCATAATCATGAAAATGTTATAATAAAAATGCAATTTATATTTTTATGTACTATGTAATACTTTTAAGAACATATAGAATGGGTTTTCACAATATTTTGAGTATATACTTTAATATACAGTGGTCCAAATTATAATTATATGCTTCCCACACCGTCTTTTTTATTACAATATCGTATTACAATGCAATATTGTGTGATGAGTTATATAGTTATTTTATCTCTGATTTTGGTGCGGGAAAAATATCTACACATGCTAGTTCTCTTAAAATATTAGCACATCAATGCAATAGATTGTTTTGATTATTACAATAATTAACTTTAATTATTATGTAACATGTATGACAATAATACATTAAAATAAAAAATATGCAGTTTTCATGTACACATTCTTGAATAGCCATGATGTTTTGCAGTGTATATTGATGTATACAATTTTAAATATTGTATTATATATATTGTAATTTATCCTGTTTTATAATTTACCATTTTTTTGCATATTTTAATATTGTATTCCTGCATGATTGTGTATAAACTGGCCCATTGCAAATTATTACGATATATTAAACGACTTATCCTCTTTAAATACAGCTTATTATTATTATTTATTATTATTAGCAAAGCTGCACGCTCTAACCATTGCGTTACTTCTTCTCTCTACTACCTACTGCACTCATTACTCCAGCATTGGGTCAGCGTTTCGTTTAAGCACGACTATTCTCGTTTTTAATCCGTTTTATTGGTCGAACAATTCACGGATAGTGGGAATGAAATTGGTGTTTAGACATTAAGATTTGCAAATGTCCTTGGTATCAAGTATGACTAATTTTTACCCACTTGAAGTTGTGGGTTGCGATAGCAAAACACAACTTCAAGTGGCTGAAGGTTTTTTAATGTAAGGCTTTAAAATGTTAGATAACGATATTTGTTGTGGAAGGTCATCATCTTTATGTCAGGTCAGGTCATCATTTTTATGTCAGGTCACAGGGTTACGTAAGGTTCTTAGACAAGATTAATATATAAGCCAAAGATTTATTATTGTTGTGAGCCTCTGTGACCGAGAGGTAGCGACCTACGCCTCAGACCGCCAGGGTTTAAGTTTCGAACCTTGTGTCTGGATGGCAGTACCATCTCATTCATCTCACCATCCTCAGGAGGTTCTCCTGGCCCAGTTTAACCTATATGTACACTAGGTGGCCTAAGCCCCCATTCAGTTTATTTCTTGTAAGGGCTGGGGCCCTAGGGTAGTGGTTAGCACCGCTGCCTTTCACGCCAGAGTTCGGGGCTCGGTTCCCGGTCTCGGCGGTTTGAAAGAAACAGAAAGTTTCTTCCCCATCCACGTGTAAAAGTCAGTATTGTGGGGAGCATCCGTGATCGAGAGGTAGCGTTCTCGGCCTCAGACCGCCAGGGCTCGAATTTCGAATCCTGTGTCTGGAGGACAGTGTCATCTCAATCATCTCACCATCCTCAGGAAGTTCTCTTGGCCCAGTCTAGCCTATATGTGCACAAAGGTGGCCTAAAGCCCGATTCATTCCATTTTTTCATTTATTTCTTGAAAAAATCAATGAGGTCGATGAAAATGAATGCGATGTAAAAAAAAAATCGCATCCGTTTTTTGGCTAACATGCTCTAAAAAATACGTGTTTTTCGGTAATGCGCGGCCTTATTCTAATACACGCGCTCATCTAAAACAGATAAAAACATAGTAGCCTTATGAGTATGACCTGAAAATTCTTGTAGATACTTATAAGGTGTGATAGGTGGATACAGATACATCAGATACTGCACTTAATGTTTTGAAATGTCCTTATATAGATGCATGAAAGGGCACTTCAGCATTCCTTATAGGCACACATGTGAACGTCGCAGGGTTCTAAAATGTCAGTATGGGTGATTTTAGAAAATAAATTGTGAAGCGTGAGAAACATTTAAAATGTCTGAGAGATATTAGATGATCGGTGAAGCAGGTCATAATGTCCACTGCTAAACTCATGGTTGACTCCGTGATAGCAACCTTGTGGTTTTAAATCACCGTGCACTTCTATCGTGTATTTACTATTAACTGATTTGAACTGGTTAGGGACATTATTCTTCTTGTTTTTCTTCGTGGGTTCTACTGGCCCAGTTTATACTACTAGTATGTTTGCACAAGGGTGGCCTTAAACCCAATTCATCTCATTTCATTTTTTAGCTCTGCCTGTCATGGTGGAGTTTGGGGTTCGTTCCTCGGTATCGGCGGCCACCTTGTCATTTTAAACGCCATAAAATTGTGCCGGCCATATTCATCACCATATTGACCACGTGCACACCTGAAAACTGGACGAGAGAAGTGGGGACTGGGAAGTCGGAAGTGTGAAGTTTAAAGTGTAAAGTCGGACTTGGGAAATCGGAAGTCGGAAGTGTGAAGTCGGAAGTGTAAAGTTGGAAGTGTGAGATCGGATGTGTTTATGTTATAAAATGATTAGCTTACAGTATAGTTAGATTCAAGGACACAATTATTTCGGTATATCTGTAGCGCATGATTTTTGTCGATTTCTCCGTCATTTCTGAACCGATTTCATTGAAAATTTTGTACAGGCCATTTTCAAGTCATTTCTTAGCATACGTAAAAAATGGGTTTATACAGGGACGTTATAATTTCAATTGACTATAATTATGTCAAATGGTCTAAATTTTGAAATATCACATATAGTTTTACGATTCTTTTTTTTTGTGTCAGGACATGACATGGAAATGGCCTGTACATATTTTCATGCAAACCGGTTGATAATTGACTGAGAAATTAAAGAAAACCATGCGCTTCTGTCTTAAGGTATAGCTAGGTTTTAGCAGGCGATGGTAATGACAGAATTATTAGTGATATGTGTAAGAAACATGTTTACAATCTTTTACACCTACATTTGGAATTAATGCTTCGATAAGCTTTTCTGAGTGATCATATACAAGATGATCAAACCATCAAACTTGGTTGGCAGGGGTGCAAAATGTTTCTTTTTGCCTTAACCCTTTAACCGCCAAATTATTCAATCTGAATTTTCACTCACTTAAAGTTGTGTCTCGCTGACGCGATCCACAACTTCAAGTGATTGAAAATTATTCAGATTTGACAAAAATGGAGGTAAACTGTTTTTAAATATTGCTGATTGATGTCACATTTTATCTTTAGCATATTTAAAAGGTGGTGCTTAATGTGCTAATAAAAAATGGAAACCCGAATATATGCGGCACCGGCGGTTAAAGGGTTAAACGGAGATCATCCCCGGAGTGCACAGATACAGGAAATACATACAATGTACAAACAAATCGAAAATATAATAATATTATGAGGTGGGCATGCTCTGCGAGGTTTGATTGATGCTGCAACATATTGACCCATATTGTACTGCGTTGATACATACCTACTAATCAAGACGGTGTCATCACGATCAGACGTTTCCCGATTAGACGTGGTCGTCCCGATCAGACGTGAACCCGATCAGACGTGCCCCATAGTCAGTGAGTGGGGAGATAGGTGGGAGAGCATAGCGGCAAGTCTCTTAAACAAGTTCTGCCCTGATAATTTTATTTGTTTAATAGACCTCTAATTATTTCATGAAACTATTTCAAGCATGGTTGGCCCAGTTTAGCCTATATGTGCACAAAGGTGGCCTAAAGCCCGATTCATTTCATTTTTATTTCAAGCATGGAACTACAATTCACTACCACTGGCCAATCAAACACATGAAGAATAGGATATTATCTAAAGGAGCTGTGGTGTGCTCTATATTAAAAAAAATCGTATATCTTGATAATATGATAATACACTATGGAAAAAAATATAATATGGAATAATTTATTGAAATATCTAAAAAAATATAATATAGAATAATATACATGATATATAGAAATATCTAAGCCCTCGTTTGAAAAATATAATATAGAATAATAAATAGAAATATCTAAGCCTTCGTTTAAAATAATTTTGACACTAGACATTAAGGAAATCTGTGACTTTCTTATTAACCCTTAAAGCGCAAAAGTAAATTTTTTAAACATAAATCATTTTTGTTTAATTGTTAAAAAATAATAGATTTATTAAATAAAGCGGCTAGTTAACTATTGCACATTAAAGACATCAAGTCTTTCACATCTTTCACACATGGCTTCCGCGTGCTTCTACATCAATGGATTAATAATTTGACACCTGGCCTAACAATTCTATGATCATCTAAACACAACAATACAACTCGTGGTCGATTTCCCCACAGAGGTGTGATGGTGTCATCGGTGTGATATTACAATCACACATCCCTCTTTTTTCGCTCTCATCCCCGCCATTGTATTGTAAGTTGATTTAAAGGAAGCCATGGTGTTGTTGTTTTAGATATTTTGTCAAAAGAAATAATTACTTTTCATCCCGGTTATGTTTAAAGAAGACATGTTGTCATTGTTTCAGATATTTTTGATTAACAAAACAATCGGGTGGTTATAATGACGTCACCAATTAATCCATTTTACTGCTAAAAGCCATTAACCGCATTGAATGTTTTCGTAACAAAAAAACAAGACAAGTTATTCATAGCGACATTTTTTTATTTCAGCAATGCGACATTTAGAAACTTAGAATAATGGAATTCAAACTTAAACGTTAACACGTGGTGTGGTAAAACGTCACACCTTCATAAAAAGCGGTAGAAAATATTATGTAAATGTGCTACAGTCCAGTTTAATTTTTGCGCCTAATAGCTTGTTTATTTATAATTTGATTATTCGTAATATTATTAGATACTTAGATAAATTAAACAGCTATTATTAATATCCATATTGTATTGATCAATCTATGAACATAAACACACCGCGTTATTTCAATGTACATTTTACTATTGTTTTTGTACTATTTCTATTATAAATTATTATAATGACAATACTTTTTTAGACCTATATGCGATCTCATTTTGGTTAGATTATATAAACACGCCTCAGGCTCGTTGATGACAAGTAATACCAAGGCACTCCTCATACATATTATATAGGCCACGTCTGATCGGGTTCACGTCTGATCGGGACTAAATCATCAAGACTTTGTATGCTGAACGTTCGATTAAGGCTCTTTCCAAATGCACAACCATCATAGAATTATATCCCAATCACTTTAAGCATTTTTGAATTTCAAATTAAGGAAAATGAAATGAAAAATTCCTCACAATAAATGTGTGTTTGAACTTCCCAATGAGGTATACGGAATACGGCGTTCGCTCATCGTGATTGGCTCTATCACTGAAGTTAGGCGACGTCGCGCCCGGTTCATAATTGGATGGGTGACCGCCTGGTGACTGCCAGGTGCTGTATACACTCGTGGGGCTCAGAGAACCACGTAAATCAGATGGCTCGTCTGACTGACCTAGAGTTGGACGTAAAAGAACCTCAATGGACGTAGGCGCAGTTTCCATCCAGCGAGACCCCAGAAAATCCACAATGTGTGAGTACTTGGCACATAAGGCGAATTCGCTTGGAATGAAAATAGCTTGATGCGCCTCAATGGCAGCTCAGCTGTATATCTCCCAGGAGACTGAGTTGGAATTTGAATGATAACAGGCCTTGCTAAGTTACTCTCGATATACAGCGCTCTGAACAGCCGCCGGCTGGATACATGCGCTATATAAGATTTCATTCATTCATTCATATGTGTTATATACACAATCAATGAGGGCTAATCGATACCTTTAATTTATCGCTTTAAAGCCGTCAGGGGCGATAAACAAGACTCTCACCTTTTACAAATGACGGTTGGGTTAATGCTGGCCCACCTTCTACAACTCTGGCCAATATTAGCCCAGCATTGGGGGAAATACTCGTGTTTTTCGGGTAAACGTTAACAGTCTGGGAAATCCGTCTAACCCTTTGTAAACTAGAGCATGGTTGCCTAATATAAATTTAATATAAATAAACTTTTTTGCTAACTTATTAGCAGTATGCATAATATTATTGCCAAATTGAAGACAATCAATACGTCTACGTTAAACCCTGTGTTAAAACATGTTCAATAATAATTATATTGATTTTTGCTAGCTATACTTACTGTATTTTATTCTGTTATGTTTTGCCATGTTTATATGTCGGGACTAATCTATGTAAATAAAACACATTGTCTCAATGATGTTTTATTGTTGGCCAACCGTTGTAGACAGTTAACTAACAAAATAACACATTAAATCGACGTGTCTGGATTGCTGTCGTTGTCGCTCTGGATGTGTTATGATACCAGTACCCCACCCACTCCCCAATTAACCCTTTCTAGCCAACACTTTTTTTATTGATCGGCCGAAAAAATAAACATCATACGGCCGAGATATAATGTAGAATTTATGGACAAACCAAACTAGTCATTCGTTATGTCATTAATGGGTTGGCGTCCACACTTTACATGACAGAGGAAATAATAGCGTTTCAAATAAACGTCAATCTCTGGCTATAGCATTGAAAGGGTAAGATTACGTGACGTGAACGCTCCCGTCGTTCAAACAAAACACTGTGAAACCACTGCTTACTAATCACCCTCTTCAGTCAATAAATTAATAGCTCTACCGGTTTTAAAGTTATACGAGTGATTGTAGCATAACATTTTAAAAAAAATTTGCCATGTTTATATGTCGGGACTATTCTACGTCAATAAACACATTGTCTCAATGGTGTTTTATTGTTGGCCAACCGTTACAGGCCAAACGTCGATCTCTGGCTATAGCATTGAAAGGGTAGGATTACGTGACGTGAACGATCTCGTCGTTCAAACAAAGCACTGTGAAACTCCTGCTTACTAATCACCCTCCTCAGTCAAATAAGTTAATAGCTCTACCGGTTTTAAATTTATAGAGTGATTATAGCATAACATTTGAAAAATCAAGCACATGAATTACTCATCCAAAATGTATGGATAAAATTGCGCTGAGCAGAATACAGCCAAGACAACAAGACTTATAATAGTTTGCAAACAGCTAACATTATTATACAAGTCCTCAGTTTTGTAGATATTAATACTTGTAAAAGTCACCTATACACACATATTAATTGCGGATTGTTGATCTGTTAGAGGATTCAGTTTGAATTAAAATATGTGTGTAAAAAATATATATACTTGTTTACGATGTAGATCTACTTACCTAATAACATGTCAATAATGTATTATAGTTAATATTATTACATGGGTCCCGTTTTATGGTTATTTATAATCATAGATTGATCAGATTTTAAACTTATCCATGCGTACTGCAGTAGACAAACGCAGAGATGAAAAATACTGTTGATCTGACCAGAACGGAACACGACAATACATGATTGGATTGGGAGTCAGTAATGGATTGGTCAGTTACATGCAAACATGCAAAAGTCAACCGGGCCATCAAGGCTGATGGACTGGCCTATGTCGTCAGGAAGTGTATGTTAAATCATTGTGCCGATTATGATGATATGTGATTATATGTTAAATCAATGTTGTGAGTATGATAATGTAAAGTGCATATAAAGGATGAACGTAGGCGATGAGAGTAATGCGGGAATATAAGGGACGAACGTTGGCGAGGATAGTAATGCGGGAATAATGCGGGAGTAAGGCAGGAGTAATGCGGGCCAGAGTGCTGTCTAATGCACGATGGTGCGCGCTCTACTTTAGAACCAGGCTCGTTCATGTTCTCTGTCATGGTTAGGCAGAGGGAGATGCCTATGTAACTGTATTTTATATTTTACGTGTTCTACACAGAGGAGGAGAGATAAACACGACGCTCGACCCAGAAATAGAGTTCTGTTTAGCGAACCTGGAATCTGAGTTTTTATGACACGTCCGTCGCCATTGGCCTTGTCGTCACAATGGCGTAACGGATGGACGTATTTTATAAGATGAAAATTATATTGCAATTATATTCAGCAGTTGTGGAATATTTTCAGCGTTATCTACATCATTGCCTCCCCACTCCCCCCCCCCCCTCCCCCCACCCCCTACCAACCGGGCCAAGCCTGACACGCTTTCTTATCTGCGCCTCGGCAATTAGTCTTTGATGTAAGCCTCTTCACTGATGGACTGCTCCTGTTGGTGATGAGCCCCATGATAAGTAGTTACACCAGGCACACACACGGTGCGCACACTTTGTCACACCACTCGCATCACCGGCACAAGTGTCGTGTCAGCGTTGCCATACACGTTAGCAGTACTGTAGTATACCGGCCTACGACTTGTCCTAGGTAATTATATTTGGATGGCCGACTCCAATAATATAGAATAAGTGCCTGTCTTAGTAATCATGTGTGATGCAGAAACCAATACAAGTATCGTATTGTTATTACGCCACACATACACTCTGTATCCTTTGTTATTCTAATCATCGTGATGTTTCCAGCATACACGAGGAGCTGATCCGACGCTGGCCTAATTCTGGGCCAGCGTCGTAGATGTTGTGCCAACAGTAGCCCAATATTGGATCACCGTCCCATGCTTACTGGGGGCTGTTCTTGTGTGTTCAATTGTAACCTAATGCTGTTTTAACCCTTATCCTGGTAAGTTAATTCATTAAAATTTTCTCCTATGAAGTTGTGTGATTCGCTACCGCGACCCGAAACATCAAGTGTCTGACAATTACCATCATATTTGTTTAATCTGATATTTTCAAATATTAATGTTTGGACAAACATTTCATTCCCCTTAACAGTGATTTGGTCGATCAATAAAACCGATTAAAAACGACAATAGTCCGGGGAGAATAGTCATTATCAGCAGGATAAGGGTAATTTCAGGTCAACGTCTACGTCTCGTGGTTGATCCAAAGTCGGTTTAATGTTGGCCCACCGTCTACGACGTTGGGCCAACATTAAAACAACATTGATTACACATCTCGCGTTTGCTGACAAAGCGTCAAAACTAATCAAAATAAACGTCATATAATTAGACATTATTTTGTCTCTGTCGTCAATTTGTAATAGCCAGCCTGTTGAGAACCGTGTACAATCAGCTGTGTGAAGCTCTTATTCAACATTCCACATTCGGATTAAAGGTTTGTAGACCAACTAAAACACATTAGGCCACCCTAGGATTATCCCAGCCTGGCTCATTTTTTAGAGATGTACAAAGCGTGGCCCAAACTGGCCCAAGCCATTCAAAGTCAGTTCAACACTGTTTTTCATCAATAACGTTTTTCCGTCTAATTGGGCCACACTTGGCTAACTGAAATGACATTTGGCCACCCTTTTGTTTGATTGTTAGGGAACCCTAGCACTCGAAGGGCGCTGAAGAAAGGTAATAAGACAGAAAACATAAACATAAAAGATAATATTTTTAATAATCGTTGACGTGATTTCTATATTTATATATCGGAATGTCTTGTGGTGAGCTGGCATGGCACTAGCTATCTATGGTCTATCTTCTGCGCTGTATCAAAATAGTGGTGATATGATTTGTCTCTATTTTGGCCCATGGAGACCAACGTTTTTTTCAATTTGAAGTCATCACAATGTTTAAGTTACCATTTCCCGCTTCATTAGAATACTTATTATGGATGTGCGCTCATTATATTTTTGTAATCCTTTCAAAGCGGGCACCGACATTAGACGTCAGAATCTGACGTCTAATGTCGGTGCCCGCGCCGAATGGTTAAATAATATCATTTATTCATGTCGATATATTTTGCAAAAGGAAAACATTTTCTGTGAGAAAACGTGCGCTGCGCGTGACCGTCAGATCTAACTTGGTACTATAATTAGTTGCGTCTTTTTGGGATTTAATTTTATCCTCCATTTTGCGCACCATGCTTCTAGGTCTTTTAATGTCTTCGATATTCTATATTGTACATACACATTATTTGCACCAAATGTCCACATGCCTAAGTTGTCTGCGAATTGTGAAATCTTTACTTGGTTATCAAGGGGATCAATAGGTAAGTCATTGACATATATTAAAACGAGTAGTGGGCAGAGGACCGAGCCTTGTGGCGTTCCGCTTCCTACGTCCAGACCAATTTCACATGTAGCCACTCTTGTCGCCATGCTGCGACTCACTATTGCCAAGTCTAGTATGTCACCTGGAGCGGTGATATTTTTATAGAATGTTGGTGAATCATCATTCATTACCAATAAATTTAGTTCTTCTACAACGTTGAATAGATAATCTCCTTCTTTATTTGATTTTATGCATTCAAAATATTCATGCTCTGAATTGTAATCTCCCATAAAGATCGAATGCTGAAACCTATTTAGTATATGTTTAAAATTATCTATGTTTGGTTCTATATTTGGCGGATTATATATAGTAGCTAGAGCTATTTTGCGTTTCTCTGAAATGAACGAAATTGCTATAAAATCTTCATTAAATTGTGATGTATCAATCTGATCAAATTTAATATCTTCTCTGACCAAAATGGCTACTCCACCTCCTAAACAGCGAGCATTTTCTCTATCTTTTCTAATTATGTGATAATTTGGTATCTTAATTTTATGTTGTTTTCGGATTTTGCTCTCGTTTACTGTCATGAATTGTGGATTGTGTTCGTTTAAGTAATGAATGAGTTCGGTCCGCTTGTTACTGATGCCATTAATGTTAATGTGTACTATTTTTTTGTTTTCGGATTGTTGTGTGTCCATTGGGTACAGTACTGTATTGTACTTTCCTGTGTGTGTTTGAGTGTATGTGTGTTAGTTTGTGTGGTTTTTATACTTCCTGCTCGAACATTTTGCCCAGCGAGTCTCTCATGATGTCACCGTCAAGTTGACAGCCAGTAGCCCAGGTGATTGAATCAATGGTCAGCTTGGTCACGTTCTCTATGATGAGACAGGTCTCTTTGGCTTCTAAAATTTTCATCTTTAGTAGAGCTGCTGCAACAGACAGAGAAATGCAATTAATATCATGTTAATTAAGTGTATATTGTTGATTTCTTACCTGAGTTGGTCTTTCTTTTTCTGGCAGAAATCGTCTCTGTTGTTGAGTTTTTTTTCTGAATCTGGCATAGTGTTCTTGAGTGTGTTGAGCGTGGCTTATTCTGCTGTTTCTATTACCTTCAATCTGCTGTTTAACTTTCTGAAACTTGGGGCATCTATTATCAGATGATACATGGTTAACGCGACAGTTAGAACATTTCAATACATTGCTTGAGCAATGGCGCATTTTATGATCGCCACTGCACCTACCACATCGCTCAGTTTCACTTGTACAAGTGGTTGCTATGTGACCGTACCTCTGACACCTGTAGCATTGGATTATAGGTCTCTTCTTCCTGTATGGTTCGATCTTGCATTTCTGTATACCTTCCTGCATTTCAGTCTTTAGCTTTGGAAGATCTTCTTCTTTTACTACAATTTCAACTTTACTAGTTTTGTCACCTGTTTCTCTATTGAAGATTTTGGTGGCTGTTTCAACGTCTATCTGATGCTTCCTCATAAATTCATTCTTGATATGATTATCTGCAATATTTTTATAGACGCCAGATACTACCCTGGTTCGTCTCTCTAGGTCTTTGTAATTTTTACTATTGATCAGTTCCCTAATGGTTCCGAGGTCAAGTTTCAGACTCAAAAGTCTTACCCGGTCTTGTTCTGTCTTAGGATACATGAGAACATGTCCGTGCAATGTTGATCTTGACGTTTCAATGTAGATACCTGCTGCGTCCACTTTGGAGTCTACCTCTGCTCTACTGCAGTTCTCAATAACAACTGGCTCTGGTTTGACTGATGTTGATGCCGCTTGGCCTGTGCTTGCTGACCTACTTACCTGTTCTCTTTGTGCGTATCTACCTTCCTGTTCTGCTTGTTCTACCTCTGCCTGTCTAAGTAGCTCATCTGCTTCTCTGTCTAGTTGTTTCTGTTCTTCCTCATCAATGTAACGCTGTTCTCTTTTCTGTTTTAGTCGTGTCTGGCTGCTTATAACCGTCTAAAATTCTCTGCTGTCTTCCTCTGTGATAACTTGTTCCATTGGTTCGACTTCATTATTTTAAAGTGGACTAATGGCAACATCTAAATATTTCATTCTATCAAAGTCATGTAAAAAGTCCCTTACCAAATTTTCCTCTGCATCTCTCTTCTGTTTTTTCTTTGGCGATTCAAAAGCCTCATCACCTTTTTTCTTGAGAATTTGATACTTCGGAATTCTAGGTGTCCTTTCTCCTGGTGGTTTGATTGGATTCATGCTAATTCCTTTTTGTACCTTTGGGTGTTGTCGGGGGTTCATTGATCACCAACTTACCTCCAGGCAACTTCCTCACAGGGGAGGGGCTTACCTTCCTATTTTTATCGCTGCCCGTAAACAAACTCCGAGAAAGTTCAACTACATTACTGTTGCCTTTCGTCTTCTTCTTCTTTTTGGCCTCTTTATTGTTACCACTACTCATCTTTTTACCATCATTATCAGCCTGATAAGCTTGCAGAATTGCTAGCATGACTTTCTGTCCGGCAGGGGACAGAGAATCAAACGTGTATAGAATCCTCTTGGTTGACGGTTTATCTAGCTGATCAGACTTATCAACCATGCCCTGAGAAGGGCAGGGAGTCTTGCTTCTAGCGCCGCCACCGGTCGGCATATATGGTTATCCTAGATTTATGGAGAAATAGCATTTAGAATAGTTAATTTTGTGAATTTGGTGTCCCAGCGTACTGTACAGTGTGGTGTACCTTACAGTACGCTGTCGGCAATTGTGAGGCTGTTTGTCACGCTCAGTGAGAGTGACACATGGCTCACGGTTGAAGGTGTGAAAACTTGTTTTCTTTCCTTAATGCGTTGAATTTTTTAATAATATAATTCTCTGTAATAGTATTAGGTTGTTGTGAACTTGTTTTATGCTGCCCTGTCTCCACTGGCTATGAAATATCGCAAGAGCCCCCACGGGTTTGCTTTGTCTTCACTGCCTGCAAAATGGCTGATTTGGCCACTCTAGGCCAATCACTTCCATAGACCAACGTTTTTTTCAATTTGTGGTCATCATAATGTTTAAGTTACCATTTCCCGCTTCATTTGAATACTTATTATGGATGTGCGCTCATTATATTTGTGTAATCCTTTCAGTGCGGGGATCGACATCAGACATGGGACGCATGCATAACTAGCGAGTCAGTCAGGCGATCTACCAAAGCGCTACGTCCCCTTCTATATTCTCTCATCTTATGATACAACTGCCTCGACGACTGATACCGCGTGGGAATCCCAGCTGGGTCGGATGTTGATCATCCAGGTTTGCATACATGGCTCCAACATCTTTTTAGCATGTAACCTACATAACTACCATATACCAACTAGAGAAAAAACATCACTTAGCACACTTACATTGTACAATCACGAACACATGTTCAAGTGTCATTTAATGTTGCAATTTTATACTGAAAAAAAATCATTTCTAGACAAAATAGTGTAACTACAATTGTTGTTGTATCGGAAGTTTTTTACGGCCTTAATACTTCATATCATGTTGAAGCAGGATATCAGTACCATCAAAATGTAGAACCACGCTATGTGGAATACTTAAGAACATATCAGTACACATATAGAATATTACAGTTTTTATCACTGCTCTTTCATTTAAACATAGCCATTTGTTTGGCAATTCATGATTTAAATAATTTATCTAAATAACGGTAAGCAAAAGTATATATTGTGACCTGACGTTTTAATTTTATCATTTCAGGGAATACAGAGCACAAGTTGCGAAGTTTTTTCCAACATGGTATCCATATCGCGCTACGTGTCATGCTTGACAATGGGACAAGCTAAACTACTCTTGGCCAACGTAAGATATGTACAATGTATTTTGTTGTACTTTTTATTCGGGTGTTGTAATGTATGATTGTTTTTTGACAAATAACAGCATGGTTGCATATTAACAATCATACTGTTGAACATGTTGTACCAATAAAATATGAGTGAAATAACATTCAGGTATAATGGATAGTCGCTCTGTAGTACTAGTATATGAAGTTTTAAAATACGATCAAAATGGCAATAAATCCATCATAATCATTATAATCTGATAACGGTATGCTATGCATTATCTTTTATTAAATTACAAAGATCGCTGTGAAATTATTAACCTTTTACCATTTTCGTTTCGAAGAGAATTGGCAATATTAAATTGTTTTACAAGTCCATGTATAAGACCAATTTTTCAAATAATGTTTCTGAGCTAGTCAAAACGTATATACCAAACCCACGTCTTCGCTCAAGCCGTAAAGGTCTGCTTTTGCAACCTCAGCAGCTGAGAACAGAGACTTGTTGTGATGGTGAACGGAATGTACACTTCGAATACCATGTTAACATAATAAACGCGCACTTATTTGTAGATTTTGATGATTCTACTAGTTGTTTGGATGGTGTGTCGACCAACAGAAGTGGATATAGCAGATATCAATTCACCACAACATTTCAGTGCTGATCGCAGTATGTACTTCATTAACCATTTGTCAGTTAGGATGGACTATAATTGTTCTTAGTCCGTTTTGTAAGCAGATTAATTCACAGTTATTGAGAATGAAATTAATGTCTAAACATAAATGTTTGCAAATGTTTGGTCTCAACTCACTTGAGTTTTCAACTCACTTGAAGTTGTGAGTCGCGATACCGCGACCAACTTTTAGTGGGTGAAAGTTTAATTTCTATACATTTGCGCTTTAATATTTGGAGAAATATGCCATTTAATGTAAATACTTTATTTACAAAAAAACATGTAAATACATTATTGTGTTGAAGAATTTAATTAAATAATTTTATTCACGAACTAAGCATGTAAATGAATGGAATTTAGAATAATATAAACACATAATTATATCCACGATTTTCAAAAATGATGCTTGAATTGTTAATATAAAAGTAGACTAAGTAAACTAACTTATATATCAAAATTGTCTCTAAATTTAATGAAGCGATATATTGACGACATTGCCGTGGACATTCAATAAATTATTGGCGATCCTATTGGTCGAGCTGGTCCTTTGTTTGAATTGATATATAGGCCGTGACGTCAGTTTATTCTTAAAATATTAGATCTACGAATCTACACGTTTAAAATGAAATGAAAATGAAATGAAAAATTTCTAACGTCCCGAGCTTAGAAGCGCTGCAAATCCGAATCAGGCTCGTTATCATTGTCCGTTTGCCGTTACAATTCGTAGATCCAGTATATTGGGACACAGGATTTAGGATGGAAAAGCTTGGCCGAAATATAAAGTTTATTTTTTCCAAAATGACTGTGCAGATTTAGATTTTTTCATCTCAAGAGGGATACAATTCCAGAGCTGTGACTTATGTGTGTATTTTAAACGATAGAGAAAGAACGAAATTCGATAGATGTGTCGACCCGAATACATTATCGTATAACGGAATAAGCGAATATAGCGAATTTCATTCCTTTTTGCTGACATAATTTTATGAAGTTGTAGAAATCGGCGATTGTGTGTGAGTTAACGGATTTGGCGGTCAAAGTAGGGTGTGGAAGAGGAGAGTGAACAAATGAGGTGTAGGCTATATTTCAATGTTTTCATAGATTAGACATTTCTCAATTTTGTCTTGTTAATATAATTCTGCACTTCTTTCTTTGATATGCTGCGAAGGTAGGTAGCAAGCGATGTTCGCCGAATGAAATAATCCAGCTATCTGATTCGGCTAAACCACATTAATTGAATTTTCCGTCACTCAAGAATAATTATTCATTATAAAAATATACTCAAATCCCGGATTAGAGCGGCCGCTGCTCGATACGAATCTCAATAAGTCAGAAATCCCATCAAATTTTGACAAGAGCCACGAGAGGTCAACATCCACGTATTATTGTGCTGAGCAGACGAGCTTTTTTGCTGCCATAATTTTATGAAGTTGTAGAAATCGGCGATTGTGTGTGAGTTAACGGATTTGGCGGTCAAAGTAGGGTGTGGAAGTGGAGAGTGAACAAATGAGGTGTAGGCTATATTTCAATGTTTTCATAGATTGGACATTTCTCAATTTTGTCTTGTTAATATAATTCTGCACTTCTTTCTTTGATATGCTGCGAAGGTTGGTAGCAAGCGATGTTCGCCGAATGAAATAATCCAGCTATCTGATTCGATTTGTCTGATGATATGCATTTATTAAAACGTGTTTAAAGGCACTGGCACCCGTAGCGCTGCTAAAGGGAAGCTATCCTTGTTGCGAGATGAAACGGTTCAGCCTGAGTATAGATATTATAATACCCTCCCTTCAAAATAGTCTCCGTACGCACCCTAATCCACGGCTACACCACATCATATGAATTTTCCGTCACTCAAGAATAATTATTACCGGTACTTATCAAAATATACTCAAATCCCGGATTAGAGCGGCCGCTGCTCGATACGAACCTCAATAAGTCAGAAATCCCATCAGATTTTGACAAGAGCCACGAGAGGTTAACATCCACGTATTATTGTGCTGAGCAGACGAGCTTTCAGAATAGTCAAACCCTGAGATGGTGGTCTTAACATATTTGTTATACTACGAATTCAAATCTGGTGGAATTAATATTTAATATTGACTATACTAATATCAAGCTCAACACCACCATATCGCAACAAGAATAGCTTCGCATAAGCAGCGCTACGGGTGCCAGTGTTTAATGGTACCCACATTGCTGACATCAATTTTTAACATGTAAGCCAGAGTACAAGTGTCACTCATTACCAATAGTTAACAGCTCCGTAAAAGTCAATTCGGTGCTTAATAAAGAAATATACCATATAATGTAAATACGTTATTTACACAAACATGTAAATACATTATTGTGTTAACGCATTTAATTGAATAATTGTATTTACTAATTGAGCACGTAAATTAATGGGATTTACACATAATATAAACACATAATTATAGTATCTACGATTTCAAAAATAATCAAACCTCCGTTGCATCCCGAATAACTACGTATAATCAAATCCCTATTGAATCCTGAATGACTACTTCATATTACTCTAACAACGCTGACATATTTGTATATAAACCATGGAGAACAAAAGGGTTTTGTTTTTTTCATTTGAAATCATAATAAATGTCTTAGTTAGCTCTGTCCGCTTCATTTGAATACCAATGTTATGTGTCTACAGTCATTATACATATTTTACTATTACAGTGCATGGATCGACTTTAGGCGTCAGAATCTGACGTCTGCAGACGTCACATTCTGACGTCTGATGTCGCTCCCCGAGATATAAGCGTTAAATAATCTATACATAAAACTAAAATGTATTTACACATCTGTTGATCTTTTCACGGTCATAATGTTTAATAATTATATAATTTACATTCTGACCGTAAACTGTGTGTGTTACTTTTACAACGCTGAATTACTTTTGTATACACCATGGAAACCAGAAGTTTTTTTTTATTTTAAATCATCCAAATGTTTTAGTTAGCTCTTTCCTCTTCATTTGTATACATATATAGTTGGTATACGGCCACTATAAATATTTTAATTCTTTCAGTGCGGGGTATTTATTCCTGAGAATCGGACGTCTACAGACGTCAAATTCTGACGTATAAATACGGTCCCCGCACTGAAATGTCTAAGCATGAAAAGAGAGAGGCACTATAAGGATTATACCAGAACTAGTGCATAATCTCGCGTCAGCCCTCGCGCTGCGCGCTCCTATGATGAAGGGCTAAGCGATAGAGAAAAAACGAAATTCGATAGATTTGTCGATCAGAAAACATTATCGTATAACGGGATATACGAATTTATCGAATATCAAATATATCGAATTTCTTTTTTGTTGACATATTTTTGTGAAGTTGTAAAAATCGGCGATCGTATTTGCGTTAACGGATATGGCGGTCATAATCGGGAGGGGAAGCGGATAGTGCACACATGAGGTGTATATTTCATTGTGTTCACAGACTGGGAATGTCTCAATTTTGTCGTGCTAATATAATCCTGCACACGTTCCTTTAATATGCTGCGAAGGTTTGGTGGCATGCGATGTTCGCCAAATAAATTAAGCCAGCTATCTGCTTTGATTTGTCTCATGGTATGTATTTGAAAAAAAACGTGTTTAATTTAATACAATGCGTACATACATATACATAACCATTTATGCCTAACAATTATTATTGAAATACATCTTGTCACATTTATCCAACAAACCATACATCTTTTTTGAAATGTTCTCCGTATTATTTGTTTCTATTACTCTTTTAGCATCTGCAAACACACCTTTTACAGTAGCAATTGATGAAGTATGTAAGCGCGTACATGATGGCGAGTATGTTATACCAGCCCCTGAAACGGCCAATAAAAGCACCCTTAGAGCTGTAGTAGATCATTATCATAAAGTCGTGTATTGTGAAATCCCCAAAGTTGGCACTACAAGTTGGGTGTCAATGTTCAAGAAACTGGCAGAAAAAGAAAGAGACAGTCGGAAGCAATGGTTTACCGACCACCCATATCCCTGGTACAGACCGAATGAAAATACAAGATACAAGTAAGTGGAAAAAAGTGTGGTTCCCTTTCAATAAATTAAACGGTTTTATTAAATAAGGTGGCTTCTTGGATGATATATATATATAAAATTGGAAATATTATAGC